>PVJI01001634.1:0-172558 GCA_004026765.1 Micronycteris hirsuta | reverse complement strand
GACTTGTGAATGAGTGAATGAATGAATGAAACTAGCTGCCATAAGACCTTGATTAGGGATGAGGGCTCAGCTGGGGCACCAACAGCCCTTACTATTATTGTACATCGATCTTCAGACATTCTCAATAGCCTCGGAGGTTCTGCTTCCTGCTCCTGCACTCTGGGGCCCATCTGTCTACGTGTAGCACCCTGAGCACTCTCTTGGCAGGCAGCTGACTCCCAGAGGCTGGATAGATATAAATGCAGACATAGACGGTTTCACAGCTACAAAGCTACAAAGTGTCTTATGTTTCCAGTGGCTGAAAGCTGCTCAGGATGAATGGGAACGGTTGCCTTCATGGTGTGCTGTAAGGCCTGACACAGGGTTCTCTGTCCGCTGAACAATTCCCAGCAGGCAGAGATGTACAAATGTGTACAGAGTGGACATAAAACCTTCCACTATGGCTCCAGTCACAGACAGGAGCTCAGCTTCATCTTACTCGCACCCCAGGTACCTCGTCCCATTCAAGGGTCACTTTTGCCAGTGGATGTGAGTGTGAAGGGGTGAAGGGGCTGAACCCTTTCCGCTCTCAGTACGCTTCTCAGAGTCACCCACAGGATGAAGCCAAGCCATACAGAACCCTCTTCCCTACCCACCTCGGCCATTCTGGACTCTCCCCTTTCTTCCTGGGGGACCGCATTGGACTGTACCCAGGACTTCTTAGAGCTGAAAAGTCATGCATGGGCCACAAGAAGCTGAAAGGGTGGCCTTGATGCAAGCTAAGGATTTACACGTTTATGAATATCACAATTCTTTTTTTAAAAAAATGCATTGAATTTATTGGGGTGACATTAGTGAACAGAATTACATAGGATTCAGGTGCACAACTCCATAATACATTATCTGTATATTGTGTTGTGTGTTCAAGTCTCCTTCCATCACCATTTATTCCTCCTATACCCTCTTCTACCTCCCCCCACTCCCCTTCCCCTTTGGTAATCACCATACGGCTGTCTGTGCCTATAAGGGTTTTGGGTTTTTTTTGCTTAATCTCTTCCCTTATTTCACCCAGCCCCCAAACCCCCTCCCCACTGACTGCTGTCAGTCTGTTCTCTGAATCTATGGGTTTGTTCCCACTTTGTTCACCAATTTATTTTGTTCATTAGATTCCACATGTGAGTGAGATCATATGGTACTTGTCTTTCTCTGACTGGCTTGCTTTACTAAGCATAACACTCTAGGTCCATCCAAACGGTTGCAAAAGGTAAGATTTCCTTCTTTTTACAGCTGAGTAGTTGAGTATCACAATTTCGTTGAAGGTTTTTTTTTGTAGTTTTTCTTCTCTTAATGATATTGTTGATGATGCATTTTCACTGAGGTCTGCATGCAGTGACGTGCCCAGACCTTAAATGTACAATTGAGTAAGTTTACAGAAGAAAATAGCCTTGTAGCCACCACCCACAACAAGATGAAGAACGTCTCTCTCACCCGTGAAAGTTCCCTGTGCGCCCTCCAAGCCAATCCCCACCCCTCTCAGTGGAAAAGCAGGGAAATGGAAAAGAATTCTCAGGCCAGCGAGTGCTACTTTACATAAGGTAGCCAGAGCCCCCCTCCCACTCCCCCAAGATGACATGTAAAGAGGGACTTGAAGGTCGAGAGCAAAAAAGTCATTTGTGTATCTGAAGGGGTGGGCATTCTAGGCTTCTGAAGGCAGGACGTGCTTGGTGAGTTCCAGAAACAAGGCGGCTAGTATAACTGGAGTGGGTGAGCGGGGCACTTCGCACAACGAGGGGAGAGGGGCCTCTGCCGTCAGTGATGATGGGGTGCTGGAAGGCTGCTGACCCGCATTGCCTTTCATTTGGAGTAAGATAAGGGGGTCACTGGGAGATCAGTGAGAAGCCATTGCAATAACCCACCGAGGGGGCGACAGTGGCTCTGGCAGTAAGAGCAGGACGCTAGGTAAGAATCATTGTTTAAACAGACCTTGAAAGGTCAAGCCAATGGGCTTTGCTTATGGATTTAACGTGTAATGTGAGTGTCCTAAGTCAAGGTCGAGTCAGGAGGAGTCGACTGGGGCTGGGGCTGGGGCTGGGGCTGGGGCTGGACATGCTCAGTCCAGGATGTCTACTAGCAGTCCACACGACCCCGCCCCGGGGCAGACTGGACGTGTGAGTCCAGTCTCCGGAGAGCTAGCACTGAAGAATGAAAGACACATTTGGGAGCTGACAGTCTATGGATACTATTCAAGTCCATGAGACTGTGTGAGACGCCCATGAAGGTGGGCCTGTGTCTGTTTTCTTCACTACCATACACCCACTGCCTAGAACCCTCAGATACATGATATGGAAATGATCCAAGCAACAATCCACCCACTTTCTTCTCTGCAACTTGCTTTACGAAGCTGTTGTCCACTCTCCTTCAAACTGCATCTACAAATAGCCCTGAAAAATGTCACTAAGTTACAGAAACCAAACACCAAGGTGACCTTATCTATTTTCTATACACTATGTGACCCTCTCACATCTCAGTTTGATCTCATTAGAAGCCAAGCCCTTGCTTCTCTGCATTCATAATTCATGGGAAGACAGAGGATGCCACTCAGCACAAAGCCAGAGGGCAGAGCTGACGTACCTTCACGGAGGCTGCCCCGAAATCAGGAAGCGGACACGTCAACCCCCATCTCACCGCCGACAGCCGCCTTCTGCCTAGGAAAACAGCCTTCCAGTGTGTGTGAAGACGGGAACAGAGAACCACTTCTGTAAAACTCAGACTGTCAACAAGCCCCCTGCTCCAATAACACTCAACGCCTCTGTCACTGAACTAGGAGTCACTGGAACGTGACTGTCAATGCGTCCGCATTTCACTGCTAATGCCTTGTTTACTCTGTGTTATTAAAGCCTCCTAACGCAGCTGTCTCTTATTAACGCCCAAGTCTGTGGCAAGTCTGCATCTGTGGGGCTGCATTAGGGTTTCAAAGACATCCATAGGTGTCCAACACAGAACGCTTAAGACATTCAGGGCTACAGTTTGGAAGTGTGAAGGACGAAGAGAAGAAAAAGAGAGCAGGCCCGACAGAGCAGCATCATGGAACCTACCCAAGAACAGGGGCAACGGATTTTTTGGAAGCTGGTGAGGCTGGTACCCCTCTTGCTGCTGTTCGGTTCTAGAATTCCAGCAGTGTGAAGGGAAGCCTGCCTCCAGGCATCCCCCTGCCTCCCAACAGCTCACTTGCTTATTGATTTACATGCCACATGTCTGACAGTCTAGGGAAGGCAGTCCTGCAATTTAAGGAAGGTTTACTGCAACAAACAGAGAAAGATTTTTGTGTTCCAAAAGATAACCTCACGATGTGTACTTCTTTCTTGCAGATCACTATTTTTTGACTCCAGTCTAGCTTTATTCCCTGTTTTAAACATAATTTGGCCCTGGCTGGTTAGCTCAGTGGATTGAGCACGGTCTGTGAATCAAAGGGTCACCAGTTTGATTCTCGGTCAGGGCACATGCCTGGGTTGCGGGCCAGGTCCCCAGTGAGGGCCATGTGAGAGGCAACCACACATAGATGTTTCTCTCCCTTTCTTCCTCCTTCTCTTCCCCTCTCTCTAAAAATGAATAAATGAAATCTTTTCAAAGATAAATAAACATAATTTGAAACCATCAGATCGTGTTCCGTTTTCACACATTTTGGAACTGTCCCTTAGATCCCAAGCATCTCCTTGTCTTCGGCTTTACTATCTTCTTCATTGAGTTCTATACTTACCCTGAATGTCTACTAGTTGATGCAGTATTTTTCGGGTTTGAATCCCAGCTTTATCAATGGGCTGGCTGACCTAGATTGAGAGAGTTACTCTCTCCCATTCACAGTTTCCCCATTTGTATATGGGATAGAAAATGTTAAGCTCACAAAGTGCTTGTCGGTAGAAAACGGGGTGATGTGTAAAGGGTTCAGCACTGCATGTTACAGCCACAGGGTAGCTCTGCTTTATTAACAATGACTATTGTTTTCTCCCGTGTCATGTGACCCGCGTGCTTCCAGATTAACAAGTTACAGAGAAAAGACAGCACCTCCAACAACGTCCCAGATGTGTCACCCTCCTTTGCTCCTAGGCTGGACACCATGAAACAGTATTTACTTCCTTTCTCCAGGTGAATACAATATTCATAAAGTTAAATTAAATATATCTATATCTGTGTAAATGAGTCACAAAATAGTGGGATGGGACTTGTTTGCAAGGCTGTTCAGGAGGATTTGCATATTTTTTGTAGATTCTTTTGTACCCTGAATGGTCAGGGCACCTCAGCTCTGATGATTGCTGGCACACAGGAATCGGTGTGTGTGTGGTGGGGAGGGCTGGCATTGGAGAGAAGAGCCCCAAAAGTACCATCCCAACCAGTCTTATCAGTGCTGCAAAAATTAGCACAAACCTCGCCAGCACTCTCATCGTTCCCCGCCCCGCCCCCAGCTCCAGGAGCAGCACAGCAGAGGTCTGGCAGTGCCTGTCACTGTCCCCTCAGTGCCCCGCCTGCCTGCGGAGCTCTGTTCACCCGCAGGGAGGGAGCAAAGGCTGGCGACCTCCCACCCTCCATGCTGAAAAGGTTGCGTGGACACTTTCACGCTCCCGCTCAGTCTTGCTTTGTCTTTATCAACCCTATCATTTTCCCTCTTTCCCTTCCATGCTTTGGTAATGGGGCAAAAAGAGTAGGTGTTATCCTAAACCAAATAGTGGCTTCAATTTAAAAGGTTTAGGAACTGTGACCTTCTACAGAGCCCACTGGGATATGTCCCGGGCAAGGTTTTGCTGGTCCCTGCCTGACCAGCAATGCGCTATGCTTTGCCCTGGACAAGAGAGGGTAGAAAGGGAAGGGGAACCAACCATAACAAAACAAGGGACGGGGTGGGAACCATCACATCACAGTCATTTCTTTGAGGAACACACGTTGGGTCTACAGAAGGCCCACCAAACCGCTAGTATTAACACTCCAGCAAGGCTGGCTGCTTCTTATAACTGATGCCCTCCAAGGCCAATTCAGGACAAAAAGTGTCCCCTCCCATATATGAAGTTAAATTAATTAGGTCATACCATGTGAGTAGCAGGTAAATCAGACCTACTTTTTGGACTCAAACCTTCTGGCACCTGCTATAAAAACCCAGTAGGAGGAGAGAAATCTGCATTGACTAACAGATAGATGTGCGGGGCAGGCTCTTTCCCATTTTCATTTCATAGTTCAACACTTTTCCTATAAGTGGTATAAACTTTGGCCTCTACATATCTCAGTAATTTTGATCAGTAATACAGGTATCGCCAAAGGACCGATAACACAATGCCCTCAGGCTATTCCCTTGCACCCAGTGTGCTTACTCAGTTGTTGTGCGGGGAGAAGGCCGCATGCAGGAGAGGCTAAAAATAAAATCAGAGAGCCCAGCTCTTGGAGAAAGTTTCTTCACCTCATCCAGCCTCAGTTTCCCCTTGTGCAAAGTTAGGATATCATAACAGCCCCATCTTTAAAAAGACCTGGACTTTAAAGTCAGTGCCCAGAACCATAATCAGTTACAGACAAATCTCATCCCCTGCGGTTTCTTTTTGGAGCACCAAATGAAACAGATGACTTACACTTAGGGAGTGCATTTTATGAAAAACATGCATCTTTAAATCCCGGAAGTCTAGGGCAGTAATTCAACAGGAAGTTCACAATCTGAGAGACACGCAGGAACTGAGATGCAGTGGGGGGCTCTGGATTTACAGCTCTCAGCTCACTCTCACTCCGGGCATCTACTTCTTCATTGAAACGTCAGGGAAAATTGTCTGAATCCCTTAACTCATGGTCTCCTCCTTCCTCCCGCCCTCACCTTCTTCCTCACTCTCAGCCTCTTCTTCATTTGAATCCCAGCAGCCAGTTAAATTCTCACTTGATGCCGCTCAACTAGAATACACGCCTCAAAAGGGTGTTGCAAGAATTAAATGGGATAACACGTCTGTGGCAGCCACGGAGGTGTTCCACTTACATGTCCCTTCAAGGGTGAGCCTGGTGCAAGTTGTGTAGTGAGCTGACCACCCACGGCTGCTGTGTCTTCAGGATCCAATGCAGTGCCCACACCCAGGCCACCTCTTCCCAGGCAGCCCCCGGCCCCTGTGAGCATGGCGGAAGTACAAGAGCCAGGCCACTCATGCCCAGTGAGGACGCCTCTACTTTCTATTGAGCTGGCTAAGACTTTTTTCAGAACTGCGCCCCAGCCAGGGGCTCTCACCTGATCCTCCTTCCTTCCCTCCCATCCTTACCCTCAAAGATGCAGACTGGCACTGTGGTGGAGGGTCTCCCGGCCTATTTCACAGGCATTTGTCTTTTATTTCTAATTCTGTCTTGTTGTGTGCTTCCTAGGGGGCCTGAACCGACACAGCATATAAAGTACTAGGCATAGAATGAAGGTTTGGGAAATGTTAAGCTTTATTGTTATAATAATTATAATTTAATTAAACTCATGGCTCCCCTACCAGAAGACACCTTAGAAGCACCTGCTCTCATAACGATCTGACCCAAGAGTCCTCAGTAGAGTCTTAGGCCTTGCGTAGACTGCCCATTGCTCCGCCCCCGGCACCATTCCCAGCAGGAATGGACATTCCTGCTTTTTCTAATGCTTCACTGTGCAGAGAGAATTTCAAAAACACTGGAGGATTTAGGCAAAGCATATTGAAAATTTCGGAATTAGCTGGGAAAGTCGGCCTCACAGCCCTTCATCTTAGCAAGAACAAACACCCTGGTCCCAAGAGTCCTAAAACAAGCAACAATAGAAGCCACGGTCACTACAACGAGCCTTTCCCAGGGAGTTCTGTGGTAAGTCACTGTGGCCCAGGCAGTGTGCCTATTCCTGGTGCACAGGGGACATGATCGGGTCTGGAGTGGGGAACCGATGGTCAAGGCAGTAAGGGGAAGACAGAGGGTCTACAAAAACACCCACCAGTCTGCAGCCCCAAAACATGTCCGTCAGAGCACGTGAAACACTTTCCAGGGCGAGGTGCCATCGACACTGCTGAGACCCTGCTGTGATGACAGGCACGAACTCCCTCCTCCTGAGATCTGAGTGGCTGGGTCCAACCCAGTGACCATGGACTTCACAGAAAAACCATCAACGATAACATAATGGCTGTGATAAAGGTGTTAGTGATGTCCTGCTTTTTGCAGCAAAGAAGGAACTGACCATCACCAGCAATCAGGTACTTAATAAAGCTGCTTCAGAGACACTGCCACTGGAAAGATCACCGCAGGTGGCACCCTGGACTCAGCAATCAATCCCAACAAGCCCAGGGCTGTTCTTCTTATTGGAAGTGCTTCTTCCGTCAAAATAAAAACTCTGAGACTTTGGGCCCATCCCGAGGAAGAGGAACCCACTTTGATCTGAATACTCACAAAGCCATGAGTCTGATGATCACCTAAGTAGATCGTGGCACCTGGAGGGGTCAAGGGCAAGATGGAGGAGAGGGGAGGAGAGCCCCAGAGATGGCTACAGGCTTCACTCAGTTCACAAAGCCAACCGTGACTGGGTTTCAGCACAGTTCCGTAACTGTAATTAGTGTGTTGCTAACAAAATAACCTAACAAAAGAAAGAGTCTGCCTCCTCACAGCCCCACAGCCACCAACTTTGAGGAGGGAAGTTCTATCTAGGTACTAAGGAAAACAGTTGGGGTTGTAATGACCTGTTTCTAACGCAAATTACTCAGCTGCGATTTCTGTTTTAGGGAGGTTCGCCTTCTGTGCTAGAAAAGCACCAGCTTAGGATCGTGCAGACCTGGGCCTGCGCGTGGTTCTGATCCTTCCCTAGCTGTGCAGCCATGGGCAATCACTTCTCTCCCAGAATTCAGCTTCCTCATTTGGAAAACAGGGATAGGAATAACTACCCAACAGGATTCTGTGAGGCAAAACACTGTCATGGATGTGAGAGATCTTAACATCTTGTCCCGACAGATTTATTTAACATCAATCACAATCACATCACATATGACAGATGCACAGTCCAGACTTCTCTATATTTATCTCTGGCCCTAAGAAACAAGAAGAGGTTGTTCTTTTTTTTACTACAGTTGTAAAAATCTCACTTCAACATTAACGAGTTTTAGCAGTATCATAAAAATACCACAAGATGCCTGGGTAATTTCATCATCATAACAGCAAATATCTCATTATTGATTTCATTATTATATTTGGGATACTATTCTAAATACATTACATGACTTCATTTCATCCTCAGAACTGCTCTATGAAGTAGAAACCACTATTCTCCCATTTTATAGGTCAGAACACTGAGAAACAGTGAAGTTTAGCAACTTGCATAAGTGGCAAGGGCTCAATTCATATGGGCAGTTTGGTTTCCAGCCCTATGTTCTAACATGCATGCCAAGGACAGGACTTCTGAAATGACCAGCAAAGGTCTATTTCTTGACCTGGAGGGTGTTTGCCATATATTATATTCATGTGGTTTTCTGAGCCAGTTTTATTTTATTAAAAACACATTTTAAAGTAATAATATTAGTAGCTAACATTTTACCACTTGATGTTTGAGCAGAAACTGAGTACACACTTTACACGTCATCCGTCTGCAACCACAGGCACAGAGGATGGCTCCGCGCGGCTGTGGTAACACTTGTCTCGGCCGTTTGGACAACGGCACAGAAGCAAGTGGAAACTGTATTTTAATTGTGGTAGGAGGCGTTGTTGTGCACCAGAGGCCGCTAGGGAAAATGCAGAAATGGTACAAGGAAAGTGTTTTTATCTTGGGAATCTGGAAAGCCACCACCAGACTCTGTATTTTTCTCATTCATTTGTTTTTCTCCTCATGTATTTGTCTCTTAATTTCTCTCTCTCATCCTTTCTTTCTCTCTTTCTTCACCTCTTTCTCTCACCCCTTTCTCTGCTTAGCTCCATGTCCATGGCATGCTAGTTCCCTTCTCCCTGCCTCTCTCTCCTTTTCTTATATAGACCCCACCAGTCTGCAGCCCCACAGTATGTCTGTTAGAGCACATGAAACATGATCTATTATTTAGTTTTCATTAAGTGGTTGAACGGATTATGTACAATCTTCTCTCCACTACAAAAACAGTCCTTCTGAATTAAGTTTCCATGAACACAGGTGCTCCTTGATTGACTTTTATTTTACTAGTTTAATAGTTTCTAGTTAATAAAATGCGTCTGTACCTTATGGAAGTTTAGGACTGAAAAGGTTAGTAGGTAATGGCCTAAGAAGAAAATAAAGTGTCTGCGCATGAACTGCCCGAGGCCACCTGCTCTCTCCTCACACGGCTCTCGCTCCCCGCCCCTGCCCACAGACGCAGGACAGAGAAACTGCATGCAGGGGGCCGTCTCTCGGCCTATGGCCCACGTGGGGCCCAGGCCCGCTGCAGTTAAAGAGATCTGCGGAGGGGGCGCACGCTCAGAGAGCTCAGCGCTGCCTGTCAGGACGGGCTCTCAGAGGCTAAAACTGGCCGGAAGGATCACCCCCTAAGCCCAGGATCTCTGCGTCGCATCCCCAGAACTAACTTGTGCAGAGACCTGACTCACAAATCTGATTACCAGGCAGAAAGTATATTTTTAAAAATCCTCTTCTCCCTGCTGAAGGGGCACTTGCATTGTTTATTCAGAGCTGTGTACGGGGTGCTCCCCAATGTTCAATGTAGTGTTCCCCCCCTGATAAGCACTGGGGACTGCAGCCCTTCCCCCATCAACATGACCCAGACCAGGTTCTCAGAATTCCACAGGGGCCCTGCCTGCCCCTGGGCCTTGGAAACCAAGACATCATACGGAGCCTTTATAACAAATCCTTGCTCCCCCTCCCCCACTTCAGGTTATAAAACTTCCTTGATTCTCTCTGAGAAGCCACAGCCCAATCAGTACCCCAGACAGTCCCACCAGGCACCTGTTGGCTTGCTCTGTAGTCAGGCTGGGATCCCTCATCCTGGACCCCTTCCTCCAGTCCCGAGAACACTGTTTCTTCTTCCTCCTCCTCACTCTCTTCAGAACAGGAGTCGAACGTGTCAGCATAATACTCCTCAGCTATACGTGGGTCTTCTGGGATCCCTGAAACAAAGAATAAACACCGATCATGGCCCACCAGTCATTAACATGATGAGGCTAGGATCCCCTGTGTTTCCCCCTAGATCGATATCCTGTCTGTATTAACAAAGCTTCCATGGAGTGCAGAGCTGAATCTTAGCTTCTGAAAGTGTCTGGTTTGGAAGTAATACTCAGCAAAATGAAACCAGTAAGGGAGAGGACTCTATCTGCAACCACATTTTTAAGATGGAAGGATAAAACCAAAAACCAAGGAGAAATGATCCCCTTTCACATCTTTCGGCATGGATCCTCATTGTTATACAAACGAGGACAGTTAGGAGCAAAAGCAGGATAAGATGCCTTGGCCATGCGACCCTATTACACACACGCACGCACGCACACACGCGCGTGCGCACACACACAAAGTTTTTGCAGAGGTAGTTGTAGTGAGGCAATGCCAGCGCTCTTCTTGGGTTTGTTTTTTTTTTTTTAAGCAAATGTTAGTGGTGAAACGAGGCAAGATGGATAGGATACACAGCAATGGCATTTTGGCAAGCTGAAGAAAATGTTATGATTTTTTTTCTAACAAGCTATGAAGGCTTTTGAATGAAGTTTAGTTAGGGCCCTGCTGACTCACATGCATCCAGGGCACTCACTGGAAACCTAAAAGATCGCCTACTAAGCTGAAGCCAAGAAGTGGCTGCCTACGTTACTTGATGAGATATTATTACTAAGGATGCATTTGGTGCTTCTGAGGGTCTTCAACCAAGAAAGACCAAGAATGGATCACAACAAAGCAGAGCAATACCAACTCCACTTTGCTGATGGGGGACTAGAAATAGAGAACAATCTTTGGAGACAGGAGGAAATTACATAATGATACACTGATACATAGCACATTAAAACTGGGTATTTTAGGCTTTGCACCATGTTACACTGACATAAATAAAATTATTCTCCAAAATTATAACTCACTGCACTGTTTTTCATCCCATTATTGCCAATTTTTGTATGTGGGTAAATATGAAATTTGGGATCAGAGAATCAAGATTTGAATGTAGTTCTACCAGCTTTTAGATGAGAACCTGGACAAGGGACTGATCTTACTGTGTCCCAATTTCTCCAGTAAAACCGACATAAAGACACTCTGGCAGTGTAGCTACGCAGGTTCAATAATATGATTCTTATAAAAACATCTGTATACAGAAACATTTACCACAAATGTTCACTTAATTTCCACATCAGTAAAAATGGACTTTTAATTAACTGATTCCAGAATCCTTTGAAAGTAAAACACCAATGGCTGTAGAATTCCCCAACAATAAAATACTTTAAAATCTTTTCTATTTACAGTTTCCCATAAAACATAAGAGGCAGTACTGTGGAACCAAAAGTACTTGGCTAAAAAGACAAAAATCACATATAGTCAAAACTGCCTTTGCCAATTCCTAGACAGGGGCATGCTGTGAATCTCGTAATTTCTCCCAGTAACTCAAACACAGGCTGTTTTCCCTTCAGATCACTGATTTTCAGTTCAGTACCAGATGAAATAGATGATATTTGGGGCAGTGTTTCATAACATTCTTTATTTGACTCACACTCACAAAGACAAGAAGATCACAGCAAGAGAAGTATATGAAAACTAGAATCTACCAAGAGGTCACTTCAGGTCTCCGGCTTTTACCTCAAGTAGGGACATATGTTCATTGAATGGAATGGCAGACAAAACCATGTGACTTCCTGCCTCTCTTCCTCCCCATCCTCCTCTCCTTGAGTTTCTGTGTCTCTTTCAGAGAGTCATCCATTCTCTCTCTGTCTTTGTGACGTCACTCACGCATTTACTCATTCATATTTTCTCCCTCTCGCACTCCCTCTTTCTCTCTATTCACCACCCCCCAACATCAGGCAAGAATATCTGCTTTCAAAGTTGACTATGATACAGTAAGAAATATCATTTACGTGGTACACAAAAATGTGCCTATATTTGTGTATTGTATATAAATATTTTTACAGTTGAAAAAACTTTCATGTATCAAGGTTTACCCATACTATATCTGACACTTCCTGGTATTTTGCATTCTATTCAATTTGTTTTTAAATGCCAATTGCAACTTGCTAAACTGATTTCTCATGCCACAATTTGAAAAACACTAATTTACAATGCCGTCTTTGGCATTAGAAAGAGAAAGAGAGACAGAAAGAAAGAGAAACCTACCTTTAAATCAAACCTTTACCATTAGCTCCAAAACATTAAGCTTTCTGCACTTCAGAAAGCTTATCTGTAAAATGGGGATGATAGTACCAATCTCACAGAATCATTGTGAACATGAAATAGTATAACGGATGCAAAGCGTTCTACACATGATAGGTTCCCGATAAATGTTACTCACTAACATTTCACATAAAACTTTGCACTGTGCCTGTAATGTTCAACACCAAGAAGCAACATAAATATTAGACAATCATAAGCATATATCGAGTTTGAGTTTGCTAAATATATTTTAAATAGAACCACTTCTTAAAATCCATACAGTATCCAACTCAAATGGGCAATAAGGAACCCCTCCTTTCTCTGGTCTCCCTTCTGCTGGCTCCCGAGGGACCCCGGGCATGTTTCCACTCCATTCCCCCACCGCCCTTCCTGTCCACTGGCTCCATCGAGGCTCCAGCCAGGCAGCCCAAAGGGAACCTCTACAGCAGGGATTGACAAACTTGTTCTGTCGAGCTGGATAGTATAAAGTTTAGGGTTTCAGATTATCCAGTTTCTGCCATAACTACTCAATTCTTAGTAGTCTGAAAGCAAACACAGACAATACATAAACAAACGAGTGTGGCTGTGTTCCAATAAAAGCTGTCTTGACAAAGCAGGCGGTGGACCAGACCAGACAACTGCACAACACAGACAAACCTTTCTCTTGCTCGACAGCACGCCTCTCCCTCCACAGCCCGGCTCCTGGTGCACAGCCATAGTCCCGTTCCCCCTCTTGCCAGGGACCCCCTCCCAGAAAGCAGACGGAGGAAAGTGCCATTCTACCACACGTGCCTAAGTCATGAACAGACTGGAATGAATCCATCTTCAGTTTTTCTTAAGCACCATTAACTTGGTGCAGCCCAGAAGCTGGTTCATTTTCAGAGGGAAAAGTCAAAAGAAATGGAAGTGTGCTCAAACTGTGTTCATCAAGCAGTGTGTTTTCTGTACGTTGGCCCAGGATGAAGCCTTTTTAGGTTAAGGCTCATTTCTCCTGTCACTGAGGAGAAAACGGTCTGTGATAAATAGCTTTAATTTCCTCGCACCCAGAAGTCAGCCTCGCAACAGGCGCACTGGAGCAGCGTTCCCGATCTCTCCACCGCGCTGGGCGGGCAGTGACAGAGCGTGTTTATGAAGAAACCCAATAATGGCTGCCTGAGCTTGGACACAGTGATGGCAGACCTGCGCTGGAGAAAAAGAGAAGCAAGGCCCTGTTCCGGAAAAAGGGTGCTCTTTGTCACGCCCTTCAATTAAGACCCAAATAAATCTCTTCCTATAAGACTTAAGTGAGCATCGGGATCACCTGCAGCCTTGTTAAAACCCAGAGCTGCTGATTCAGTAGGTCTGGAGCGAGGCCTGCAATGTGCATTTCTAACAATTTCCCAGGGGATGCTACTGCTGCTGGTCTGTGGGTCCCGCTCGGAAAACCACTGCTCCAGCCCACGTCTAGTGGTTCAAATCAAAGTACCATCACATACTGTGTAGAAGCACTACAATAAAATATATAAGACAAGGTAATATCTCTACATCTTACCACCTCTGTATATTAGACAATAAAAAACAAATAAACTTTACTTTAGAAGAGTTTTAATTGTGCTATTAGCTGCCTCAACCACTCAGTCTCTATGGAGTTATAAAGGACTATTCCCATTGTACCGATGGGGAAGAACAAAGCTATGAGTAAGTGGCCCAAAGTTACAACACTTTACAGTTTATAAAAGCATATTCATACTCATTATTCCATTTGATCATTGTGACAATTATTCAAGTGAGACCAGGAAACATTTTTATCTCATTTTTCAGATAATGAAAGAGGCCCGGATAGAACCAACCAAAGGTCACGTAGCTTGCATGCATGGTGGACACCAGACTAGAATACAAATTGCCTGACTCCTGTGTCTTTTTCCCACTGAATAAGTGCTATTTTATGATTAGCTAGAAATTTTCATCTTTGCTAGTAAAACCATGTCATAGATAAAAGATGTGATTATCTTCCCCTTAACTCTGAAAGATGTTGGACCAGGGACAGACTTCTGACTTATGACATAGGAAAACTGAATTAGTCACCCTGGTAAGTTGTCTGCAGGGAGCTGGGAATAGTGAATGTCAGGGGACCTCACTCACGCTCAGGTCACCTGTCACCACTCTCTACCTCAGGTGTGCTCAGACTGGAGTGTGAGGATCACCAGGTGCCCCGGACTCTGCTCCAGCTGCAAGATACCCTGCGTCTCTTTTTTATTTTATTTTTTAAAGATTTCATTTATTTATTTTTAGAGAGAGGGGAAGGGAAGGAGAAAGAGAGGGAGAAACATCAATGTGTGGTTGCCTCTTACATGGCCCTCATGGGGACCTGGCCTGCAACCCAGGCATGTGCTCTGACTGGGAATTGAACCAGCAACCCTTTAGTTCGCAGGCCTGCGCACAATCCACTGAGCCACACCAGCCAGGGCTACACTGGATCTTTACATATGTAATAATAGTGTCAGAATTGACTAATGCTTGCTAAGGTTGATGGCCAAGCGACTTGTGACTTGGGAAACCCAACAGACTTACTCGCTGTATTATGATCCATTTCCCAGGAAGGTAACAATACTCACAAGATACCTGTAGAAATGGTCTCACTCCATCTACCATATGGGGGAAAGAATCTCTTCGTAAAGACAGGATGCTCTTTATTTTAGCTGTGGTGGGGCAGGCTGGGTGTGAGTTGGGGGCTGGAGACAACCTTCTTTATTTTTCCTTTCTTTCCTAGTCTTCTGAAGGGGTGAACGGCTTCATTACACTGAACAAGGGCTGTCATAAGAACAAACCAACTTATTGTTAGATCTTGATGTGGCCTCTTCAAAGACCGTGTTCCCTCCACCATTACGAATTGGGAGCGACAGTGCTCAGAATGACTATAGTTTTTATCCCACTGACAAAGCAGATCTCAGAATGTCTTTTTTCCCTAAAAATGGCATTGTGGGTATGAAAAAGATTGCCCTAATTCATTTAAAAAAATTTTATTTATTTTTAGTGAGAGGTGAAGGGAAGGAAAGAAACATCAATCGGTTGCCTCTTACACGCCCCAACCAGGGTCCTGGCCCAAAACCCAAGCATGTGCCCTGACCGGGAATCAAACCTGCAACCTTTCAGTTCACAGGCTGGTGCTCAATCCACTGAGCCACACCAGCCAACATCACCTGCTTATAAGTAGAGAAAACCTGTGATTAATATGCTATAGTATTCTCAAGAAAACCGGGTTAAAAGACAATGCCTTCAGAAGGCACATACATGTAGACACTATGCTGAGCTGCCTCAGTTTCCCCATGGTGCTGCATCTTGTGTAAGATGGGGACAAATCAGGATACAAATCAGAGACATTGAACCCCAAGTTAACTGGTGATGTCTGTTCTTTCTGAGAAAGACTGCCTGCCCCCAGGAGGGGTGGTATAGAGTCGTGAGTGAGAGGATAGACTATAGGGTCAGACCAAGGCTCATACATGGCCTCTGTGGCTTATTGGCTGTGTGGCCTTGGGCAGGCTACTTTGTTTCTCTGGTCATTATTTTCTCATCTGTAAGTGGGTGTAGGGAGTATTGATGTCCCACGGAAACTTCTTTGCCAGACACACGCCAGCTTCTGTGAATGTTGGCTGCTGTGTTAGTCAGCTGGGGCTGCCACGACAAAACATCACAGACTGGGCAGCTCAAACAACAGAAATTTATTTTCTCACAGTCTGGAGGCTGGAAATCCGAGATCTAGGTGGTGGCAGTTTTGGTTTCTCCTTGGCTTGCAAGGGGCTGACCCTCTGTGCACTGGTGTCCCTGGACCCTTACTGTGTCTTCGTCTCCTCTTCTCAGAAGGACACCAATCAGGCTGGACTAGGGCCCATCCAAGTAGCCCCACCTTAACTTAATCACCCCTTTAAAGGCCCTGTCTCCCAATATAGTCACATTCCGAGGTACTGAGGGTTAGGGCTTCAACAAACAGATTTCAGGGGAACACAATTTAGCCCACAACCGCTAACACGGCACAGATGCTTCCTTTTCCACACAATTGCTCTCAGATCAAAGAACTTCCTTATTGAAGAGGTTATGTGTCACCTCCCCCCTCCCCCGCCACACACACTCTGGGGCAGTGCTGGCCAATGACTGACTGGCTCAAGGTGGAACAAACTCGGTGGTGTCGCGCATGCCCCAGAGCTCCCTGTGGGATTGGGCTGGTGCCAGTCTCCATCTGAGGCCACATCCATGCTCAGCCCCTCCCACTGCACTGTCCTGACTTACCCTCACCCCACTCAACCAAGACCCCAAGACCTCTCCCTCAGTAACACATGCAACAGGATAACCATCTCAGGCAGTGCTTCTGAAAACCCAAGCAAAGACTTGAGGGTAATAACACTCATAGCTATAATATAATATTTTATAAAAATAAGTGACACTATGCAGTATGTAAACACTCCCTAAAGTCCCGTGCCAGCAAGGTCACATTCTTTTACGTTATAAATTTAGTCCTCAGAATTTTAAGAAAACAATAGAGCCCACACCTACAGGTACTGAACGTGAGTCATTTGTCAGATATCAGTCATGTGTCGGACAGCTAAATTTTATATCTCATGAGGTCTAGTCTACTGGCCCTACTCAAAACCTTACAGTGCTCATTGAGCATTGTCCAGCACATAGCAGGTACTCAATAAATGACCATTATCAGTACTTCAGCAGGTAGAAAATGTCAGTTTTCTTAATAGTCCTCATACCAACTCTGTTTAGAAAAAACCTGACAAGAACTCAGGGGACGAAAGTATGATCCATTCTGCCAGAGACGAGAGGAGAGCTTTGGCCTTACTCTAGTAAAAGGGTAGGAAAGGAGAGTGGGAGGGGCAGAGCCAATGTGCTGGTGGAAGGTCATGTGCTCTGTGAGATGCTAAACTCATCAAACACTTTTGGTTTAGGTCAAAAAGCTGGGCTTGCTGCCTGAACCAGTAAGTGCCAAATGGAGGCCACTGGCCTTTGCACATGAGATAGAGGGAGAGGGAAGCCTGTAGTGGCAATTACAAAGAAAGCTCTAAACAAGTTGCAGTTTGAGCAAAGTCTCCCGAATCTCCCAGGGATGGGTGGAATCCAAGCTGACAGCTGGGTTACACCACTACTGAGATGTAAGAGCAGCATTTGTACGGAAAGGGCCAACAGCAGAACTGGAGAAAGCAGTCTTCGGTAAGAGGCAACCTGATCTTCAGCGAGAGAGCTGAATCCCACCAAACAGATAAACCTTGTTCCTAAAACCCCAGTCTTCCATTCTCCTGGGCGCTAGGAAAGGTACCCAGTCTCTCACCTCTAAACATCTCTTCCCCTGAATTATTAGAAGAAAAGGACTGACTGAAACTTTGTTGGTTTGGAAAAGGCATTTTCCAAATCAATTTCTAAACTTCAACATGTATTAGATGACATTTTTCTTTTCAATTTTTAAAAGCCGCCTCTCCCCCACTGTGAACCATGAAAACGGTGTATCAGAGTTGTGTGTGAGTCATCAGCTGGGCCTAGAATATAGTTCTCATGGGGTCCCAGTTCCCATCAGTAGTCATTAAGATTGCTCATTGCAGCTCAGAAGTCTTGGTGGGAGAAGGGTAATCTCTAAGAACAGCGGCCATGACTCCCTGTGATGAGTCATCCCCTTTTATGGACACCACGGCCCCTACTCCATATTCCAAATGGCTGCTGCATCTCTATTTCACCACAAAGAGCCCTATGAGAAATGACTGGAATTTTCAATCACCATAACACTCTGTGGGGCTGGAGGCTTGCAGCTACATATTAGCTAAGGAACATTCTGAACCAACGTTCAGTCCAGGGGAAAAAATATGGACAGCCCACTCAGCTCTTGTAATCACCTGCACCCTCCCGCCCCCGCCACATCTTCCACACGCTGCCACAAATCTTGCCTAAAGCACTCACCGTGTTACTCTCCCCCTTCAATGGCTCCCCACTGCCAATAACACTGAGTACATAATCTTCTGCTTGGCAGCCACGGCCTTTTATCATCTGGTTGCAAACCACTTTTCAGATCTGCCTCCTGCCAGTGAATACGGTGGCTCTCAGTTAAAGCTGTGCATCAAAAGGGTTTCTGACTAGGTGGCCTTGGGCTGGGTCCAAGCAGCTTTATTTTTCTGATGCTTTCTAGATGGTTCCTTAGATGAAGAACGTGGCTTTTGTTACCCGGATGTTCTACATTTTCCCCTGAATTCACTCTCACTTTCCAATTTCATTCCTTCAAAGAGCTCTCCTTCTAGAATTGTCTTGTCCAATATGGTAGCCACTAGACATATGTGGTTTCTTAAATGACAATTAATGAAAAGGAAATAAAATGACAAGTTCAGTTGCTCAGTCACACTAACCACATCTCAAGTACTTGAAAGCCACCTGTGACAAGATTATAGGTCATTTCATCACCACGGACAGTCCCGTCCGACAGCACTTTCACAGCGTGTCCTTCCTCTATATGCCTAGCCCCGCTGGACTGCAGCCTCCAGTTTGAATTTGGCTGGATTTTTTTGAAGTCCTGGGATGTAGATCAGTTCCCCTTTCTGCCCCTTAGTTCCTACCTGACCAGCACATTCTCCACCACCACCAATCCCCACCCACTGAAAGAGAAGGTGGAAGCACAGCCTCTTGGATGTCCTCGATCTCACAGTCTTAGACTTAACAAGGGAGAGCCAGCGACTTAATCCCACCCTAGCCTTGGGTCTCCCCTGCATGTCCCCCGAGCCCCTTCTCATCCGTGAGGTGCCTTTTCCCACTTTCTGTGACACAGTGTCTACAAGTAGAGCTTTCATAGATGCCTAGCTCCTGCTCCTCATCTCAGAGCTCATGGACTCCCAGGTCCTCACAGTAGAAAATGTTTTTCATGGCAGAGCAGGGCTCAAGTCCACTTATTAATGGTATCACTAACTGTAGGTGATACTCAACCTCAAATACAAACAATATGATTACAGGCTTGGGGGTGGTGGGACAGCAGGTGCTTGGTTTTGTATTTTTTTGATGCATTCTCTTCTGACACAATAAGCTATAGGTAGTACAAGTGCCATAACCTTTTCTAAACTAAACCCTCAAAACCAAGACTAAAATTAGCTGTGTTGATTATCTTAGCCTCCCGGATCACACAGGAGGCTGTGAAAAATCATTTCCTTAAAAAATGTATATTCGTGACCCTATCTGTATGGAAGGCTAAATTAGGTAGAGTACAGTGCCTTTTTAATACATAGGACAGCAGGCTCTGCTGTGAGTGTTTCTTCAGCTGCACCAGCGGCTCTCTTCCTACACACACACCCCAGAAACAAGCTCCGTGACCCACTCAGAAATAGATTCCCTTCGAGCTCTGGAGTTGGTGCTTTTATCCTATGTGTCAAGATGATTATCCCTTAGGCAAAACAATAATATTTCTCTGATTTTTTTTGTTCTGGTTAGGAGAGCAAAAGCTGAAAATGGTAGGTAAAATTTGTCTTTTTTTCGCCAGATTCAGAGAAATAGATACCAGCCAGGAAATAAATCCATTCTCTCAAGGGAACTATGGGGAGAGTGAACAAAGACTCTGAAGGAGCTGGCACAATAGCTGGATGCTTTGTGTTTGGTGGCAGAAGACCTTGAGTTCTGTGGCTTTAGGCAACTGGCATAAGTTCCCTGGGCTATAGGTGTCTCATCTGTAAAATGGGGATGCTAATAACTTACCAGCCTAAAGACAGATTTCTGGTTGCCTTTCCACTCTAAGACTTGCAAATGTGTGACACAGAGGAATGGACTAGACCAGTGTGTATATGAGGCATCTGGGGAATGTGATGAAATGCAGATCTGACTCATAGGGCTGGAGTGGGGCCCTAGAGTCTGCATTTCTGACATGCTTGAGGTGACAGAAATGCTGCTGTTCTACAAACCAGTAGAACAGCAAACTAGTCTCTTTAATAGCAAGAGACTAGACTACTGCATTCTGTTCCTGGCCACCAAGTATTTGACAAGAAGTGAGATTATAACTAGACTATAACAAAGCTGAAGAACTTAAATTGCCATGAAAATGAAACCTCTACTTTCTTTCTTATTTTTCTTGCACTGTATTTCCTCATTAACACAGGCAGGACTATATCAGAACAAATTTAGCAATTTGTTGGCAGAGAGAACACCTTGTGAGCCATATGGGATTGCCTCTCTGATGAACTCCTAGAGTTATAATTTCTCTTTTCCACCTCCACTCTCCTGGAAAAGATTTGTTTCCCATTGGCAGCAGCCCTCTGTTAACTGAACAGCTGGAGGAAGTCAGAAAACTGCCAGAAGGTGCTTGCTGGCGCTAAGACCTTCTTAGCTCACCAACGTGAAACCATAACCATTTATAAAATAAAAAATATATTTTCCTTTTATCTAAGAAATTTTCACCCTATCTAGGATCATGCAGTTGAATGCATCTTCTCAACTTTGCATTTTAGATAATAAATATAAAGCAAGAAGCCTTCATAGTATAGAGAGAAATCAAGAGATGCAGAGTGAGAACACCTAAGGTTCAGTCCATCTTTCCCTCCCTGCTGTGTGACATCAGTCATGTTCTCTAACTGTTCCAAGTCTCAACACTGTCCATCATAAAGCTCAGTTTAACACATAAGCAAAACTCGGGGACTTCTAGTCAAGATGGTGGCACAGGTGAACACATCTCACCTCCTTGCACAATCACATTAAAATTACAACTGAATTATAGAACAACCATTACTCAGAACAGGCAGAAATCAAGTTGAATGGAAGTCTGACAACTATGGAATAACTATGGTCTGACAACCACCAGACTGGTAGGAGTGGTGCAGACACGGACCAGGCTGGTCCCACATCCACATGCGGTGGATAAAAATTCAGAGGGATATCTCAGGAGCAGGGAGTCCCAGCCCCATACCAGGCCCCCCAACCCAGGGTTCCAGTGCCAGGAAAATAAGTCTCCATAATTTCTGGCTGCAAAAACCAGAACGGACTGAGTAAGTGGAAGAAACTTCTGCAGTCCCAAGCAGTTCTACTTAAAGAACATACAAACTTACTTAGACTCACTTCATCTGAGCTCCAGCACTGGGGTAGCAGATTGAAAGGCACCAGTGGCATACAGGGAGGAACAGAAGTGTCCAGCATCAAGGCGAGAGCTGGGGGACAGCTTTCTCCCACACAGAAAGGCAGGCAGAGGACTTTATCCTTTTTCTGAAACCTTCCTCCAAAGAGCCATAGAGTCAGCAGGCAGTGCCATATCTGAGACTCCATAAACCAGGCTAATACTGTTTGCTTTGCCTTGGAGACCCCCTGAGACTTTTTCCTACCTAATTTATAGGACCACCCAAGCTGCTAACAGAGACTTTTCCATATGAATGGCTGGTCTTGGCTCATGCTTCACAATGTCCTAAATCCTCCCAAAAAAGCAACAGCCAGCCTCAGTGAGACTCCAGTCCCTGTATCTCTTGCTAAGTGGCTCTAGGCCCAGTATTAATAGCAGCCAGCCTAGACTCGCAGGTTGGCTTAGCCTGGGAATCTGCAAGCCCAGCACAAGCAGCAGCCATCTCAGACTGCTTTACAGCCCAGGCAGGGTGGCCCTGGACAAAACACAGGTGGAGGCTGACCTTGGACTGCACTATCAGGACAACCCCAGAGCCTACACACATAGTGAACAGCTACAGACCATGTAAGAGCACCACAACCCTGGCCCTGCACAGCTGATCCTCCACAGAGGGTGGAGGTTGGTGGTCAGTGGACACAGCCAGTCCTTGCAGCTGACTGGCGTGGGTAAGCCCTCCCATTGACTTGCCAAAGCAATCAAGGATCAAATATAAGAGGAAGGTATATGCAGCCCACACAAAGTGTGCACCTCAAGTACCTAACTTGATAGGGGAGGCTGTGCCACTGTATCCTAAGGACACCTACTACATTAGGCCATGCTACAAAGACAGGGAATCATAGTAACTCTACTAATACATAAAAAACAAACCCAGAGAGGCTGCCAAAATGAGGAGGCAAAGAAACATGGCCCAAATGAAAGAACAGATCAAAACTCCAGAAAAAGAGCTAATCAAAGTGGAATAAGCAATCTATCAGATGCAGAGTTCAAAACACTGGTTATAAGGATACTCAAGGAACTTAGTGAGGACCTCAAAAGCACAAAAAAGATCCAGTCAGAAACAAAGGATTCACTATTTGAAATAAAGAACAATTTACAGGGAAACAGCAGTTGAGTAGATGAAGCCTAGATCAAATCACTGATTTGGAACAAAAGGAAGCAAAAAACAACCAATCAAAATAAAAAGAAGAAAAAAATCCAAAAAAAAAAAAAAATGAGGACAGTGTAAGCAGCCTCTGGGACAATTTCAAGAGGTCTACCATTCATATCATAGGGGTGCCAGAAGGAGAACAGAAAGAGCAAGAGATTGGAAGTCTATTTGAAAAAATAATGAAAGAAAACATCCCTAATTTGGTGAAGGAAATAGACATGCAAGTCCAGGAAGCATAGAGTCCCAAACAAAATGGATGCAAAGAGGCCCACTCCAAGACCCATCATAGTTAAAATGCCAAAGGTTAAAGATAAAGAGAAAATCTTAAAAGCAGCAAGAGGAAGTTAGTTTCCTACAGGTGAGTTCCCATAAGACTGTCAGCTGATTTCTCAAAAGAAATTTTGAAAGGCTAGAAGGGATTGGCAAGAAGTATTCAAAGTCATGAATAGCAGGGACCTACAGCCAAGATTGCTCTGCCCAGAAAAGCTATCATTGAGAATCGAAGGGCAGGTAAAGAACTTCCCAGAAAAGAAAAAATTAAAGGAGTTGCTCATCACCAAACCATTATTATATGAAATGTTAAAGGGACTTATTTAAGTAAAAGAAGATCAAAACTATGAGCAATAAAATGGCAATAAATACATATCAGCAATTGAATCTAAAAAACAAACTAAGCGAACAAGAACAGAGACAGAATCGTGGATATGGAGAGCATTTTGATGGTTGCCAGATGGGAGGGGGCTGTGGGGGAATGGGTGAAGAGGCGAGTGGATTAAGAAGTACAAATAGGTAGTTACAGAACAGCCATGGGGATGTAAAGTACAGTATAGGAAATGGAGTAGCCAAAGAACTTAATGCATGACCCACGGACATGAACAAGGGTGTTGGGATGGCCTGAAGGAGTGGGGGGTGCTGGATGGAGGAGGGCAACGGGGTGAAAATTGGGACAACTGTAATAGCATAATCAATAAAATATAATTTAAAAAAACATAGCAAAATTCACGGTTAAAATGGTCTGATAATTATTACCAAAATATTTTACTAGAGAAAAGATAAAGTTATAAAAATTTAACAATGCAAATGTGTAAGTACTGTATTGCTTCACTCAATAAAGTCAAAATAATTGTTTTAAACAATGGGAAGGGAAGGGAAGAGCCTGACTTAATAGGATCCTATTGAAAACCCCCCTAGGAAACTAATAGAATCTAACAAATCTTGACAACAGAAGAAGTGCATATATAGAAATATAAATCTGGGCCCATGAGCGCCTTTGCTGTTTATTCACTTAGACAATGAAAATTGTGTTTATCCTATTGGTACTTTATGTGCCTTTGTCAAATGGACCTAATTTTTCTCAGGCCATTCAACCAAAGACAATTTTATATCCTCCCAAGAGAAAATGAAAGAAAATTGGAATATATCCATTGAAGAATATAACTACAGAAACCGAAATAGAGATAGCCGTATGCGTAATTTATCAGTGCTGACAAAGTACAGTCCATCTAAAGATGCGCTCTGAAATCCCACGCCACCAGGGGAGAAGCATTTTGCCGTCACCGTCACCGTCTCTCCCAGTGTCTGAAGGTTTCGTTTCCTTGGTGATGAAGGCTGAAAGTCAACTTGCTCTAAAGAGTTGATTACATTTGTTGACGCTACAGCTCTCCAAGGACTATTTTTCTGAAAAGCTGAAGAGTATCACAAAATAACTTATCAGACCATTTGCATCTTATTTGAGACTCCTCAGTGATGAACAACTGCTGTGCCTGGTGAGCACTGAAGCAAGGCTTTTGGGTGATTGATTTAGAAACTCCAAAACTCTTTGGGGGAAAATATATAAGTTAATGAGTGCACTTCACCACACAGTTATCCCCGCAGGATGGCCCTCGGTCTCAAGACTTTGCATTCACCTACTTAGCACACAAAATGATGTCGATTAAAGCATAAAAGTGCATCATCTAGTAAGACTGCAGATTTTTATGACCATTACAATAACACAGGCAATATTATTTCTGCTTATTAATGATTTCACACCCATAAAATTCAAATCGAGTAGGGTTTTTACCATAGAGAGCCCTATTCATAAAAGGCATTCCTGCTGCTTCATTATCCTCTTTTCCAGTTTATTAAAAATTGTTTAACGGGGCAGTACAAATGGAGAAATTATTCACGATATCCAGGAATATTTAATGCTAGTTCTTGCAGTATCTCATTTCATGCCTAGAACAGTTCTCAAAGGGTGGTCCCGGGACCCCTGAGAGTCCCTAAGAGCTTTCCCGGGGAGCCCAAATCTAAACCACTTCCACAACAATGCTAGGGTGCTGCCTGCTTTCTTCACTTTCCTCCTCTCTCGGGCGTGCAGGGAAGCTTTCTGGGCACTATGTCATGCTGTATCTTAACAGCCTAAACGCAAAGCCGATATGAGAAACCAACTGCCTTCTATGAAGCCGATTATTTTTTAAAACTGTAAAAATGTAAAACAATGCTGCTCTTCTCAATATGTTTTTATTTTGGAAAAGATAGTTCATTTTCCTAATGTGCAATGTGGATAAACCTTGAGGACATTATGCTAAATGAAATACACCAGTCACACAAAGACAAATACTGCATGATTCCACTTAATGCGGTATAAAATACTCAAATTCATGGAACCACAGAATGAAATGGTGGTTGCCAAAGGCTGGGGGGTGTGGGGGGGCGGAGCGCTCACAAGGAGTTACTAATCAATGGGCATAAAGTTGTAGTTCATCCAGCTACATGAGTAAGAGATGAGTGAGAGATCAAGACATCTGCTGTATGCCACTGCGCCTGTACTCAGTAATACTATATTGTACACTGAAAAATCTGTAAGAGCGTAGATAGAATGCTAAGTGTTCTTATCACAAAATAAAATAAAACTAAAAAAATACTGATAAACAAATAAACGAAAGCAAAAGTTATGCCCTAACAAATATTTAAACATATTGCGATACCATAGTGATAACATAATTTTTTAATCTAGTGATGGAACCTAATCCAATAGCAATATGAACATATAAACAGAAATGTGATGTAGAAAACTGGTGTATTTTTCAATTATGTGTGGAGAAATAATCACTTATAAAACAAAAAGTAATTTTCACAATAATATGCTATTTATTGTTATGTTGTAGGTTTATTACTGTTATTTTTCAATGACTTTTAAATTTTTTCAGTTTCATTTTCTGACACAGAACACATCTACAGTTATAAGCATATAAACAAAAACTCTTTGGTCTCCTGAATAATTTTTAAGACTGTAAAGATGTCCTGAGATCAAAAAGTCTGAAAATTGTCTGCTTGGGCTTATTTAATAGCTGGAACCCTTGCTCAGGGCTGTCTGCTCTTTTGCACATCAGCGCTGAGAACACCTCCTAAAACACGGACTTCCGAATCAGGCAAAACCAATGTCAAATTCGGGCTTTACCTCTTACTAGCTGTGGGACTTTGTGCGAGCTGTTCAGCCTCTCCAAGCCTGTCATCTCACCTGAAACTGGGGTGCTATTCTCAAACTATCTCCCCTAAGATATTTGTCAATTACAGAACAAAAACATTATACGTTTGCAAGGGAGACACCACCATCTGCAAGAAAGCTGCCACCTTATCCAAGAGATCAAGGTTGACGCCAATATCAGCGTCACGTGCTCTGTCTACCCGACACGATGCACTGAGAAGGACGCATCTCTTGCCCAGAATATGTAACCTCAATCTAATTTTGAGAAAGCACTGGACGAACCCATATGAGGAGACATGCTATAAAGTAAGTAAGCAGTGGTCGTTACGAGCGCCAAGGTTGTGAAAGACAAGAAAAACACAGGGAGTGTCACAGGAGAAGACTCAGGAGACGCAAGGACTACATACAACCTGGAACCCAGACTGGACCTTGGAACAGAAAAAGGACATCGGGGGAAAAACTGGTAAAACCGAAGCAAGATTTGTATTTAGTTAATAGTATAGAACAGATGTTGTTTTCTAGGACTGTCCCTCTTTTAAAAAGTTACACGTTTTTTCAACATTAAGAATATTTGTGATAGGCAAAATAATGCCTTCCTAAAGCTATCCACCTGGAATTTTTGAGTAAGTTACTTTACATATCAAAGGAGAATTAATGTTGCTAATCCTGCAATTTTAAAATAGGGAGACTATCTTGGAGTATCTGAGAAAAGTCCTTTCAAGTGGAATGGGGGAAGAAGAGAGGAACGAGAGAGACAGCAGCATCGGAAGGACACGGCCTGGCACCGCGGGCTTTGAAGATGGACAAAGGAGAGCACCAGCCACGGAATGCAGGCAGCCTCTGGGAACTGCGGAAGGAAAGCCGTCCTGCGACACCCTGACTTTGGACCCGCCAGACCCATCTCAGACGTCTGACCTCCAGAGCTGTGAACTTGTCCTGTGTAAGTTACTGTGTTTGCGATACTTTGTTACAGAAGAAATAGAAAAGCAATACAGCAGTTTTTCTAGGTATTAAATGTAATTTTATTTCATATTAAGAAATCAAAAACTGAAATTGAGTAACTGCTGAACCTCAGGGGTTTCTTTATCACAAAATACATTAGTTACTAAAATATCTCTTCAGGATAAAAATAGTGACTATGAAAAATGTGTGGAAGCTGGAGTCATTATGCCTTGTATTAAGTGTTTCACTTTAAATAATGTTGGTTGACTTCCTGCTGCTACTGATAAGAAAGTCAAAAGAATAAGGCTTTTGCCAACCTGACTCCCATTATCTCCCAATTTTAGTTATATGTGGCTTTTATATTGAGGTTTGTAATTTTTATATTAATTATATTTTGTTTTGAAATCATAATTCCCAGAGATTTTAATCTTTAAAATTTAAAAATCATCCTAGACTTTTACCCTGAATTAAGACATACAATGTACCTGCCCAGATTTTTACCATAGCCTCTTCATTCCTGAATTCTTAATTTTGATTTGTTCTTTTTTTTTTTTTTAAGATTTTATTTATTTATTTGTAGAGAGAGGAGAAGGGAGGGAGAAAGCAAGGGAAAAACAGCAATGTATGGTTATCTCTCACATGGCCCTCACTGCGGACCTGGCCCACAACCCAGGCATGTGCCCTGACTGGGAATCGAAACAGGACCCTTTGGTTCCCAGCCCGTGCTCAATCCACTGACCTACACCAGCCAGGGATTGATTTGTTCTTTAAACTATCAGTAGTTATTTCCAAAGGGCCCTCCAGGGTGTTATACTTTTAAGCCCAAGAACGTCTGCTCTTATCACTTACTCAAAGGACAATATAGTAGTATGTGAAATTATTTGGTTACATTTTAACTCCATATTTGTAGACGTCTGTCTACTGACTCCTAATCATTTCTCCTGTTTACTATATTTTCTCTTTCGATTCTTTTTTAAAGTATAGTTGTCATACAACATCATATTAGTTTCCAGTGGACGACACAGTGATTCGATACCTATATACCTCACAAAGCGGTCACAAGCCTAGTAACATTTTGAAACTGAAAAAGCATTATAATATTATTGACTGAGTTCCCTATGTGGTATTGTACGTCCCCGTGATTTATTTATTTTGTAACTAGAAATTTTTACCTCTTAATCCCCTGCGTCATTTTTGCCCATCTTCCACCCCACCCCCTCTCTCTTCTTTCCTAATTTGCTAGATTTAATCAGAAAGAGCTTCATCCTGGAATCGTCCCATTTTTACAACTGTCTTCTAGAACGGCCCTCCCAGAGACTTCCCTACCTCAAGGCCATTCTTCCAACAGCTCAGGCCAAAAGCCTTGGTGTCGTCCTTGACTCTACTCTTTCAGTCTCAACGCTGCCTCTGTTGGGTCAGAAATCCTGTCATTTACAGCAACAAAATAATGTCCAGAATTCAACCATTTCTCACCCCACCTCACCACTGCCATGCTGGTCTACGCTACCATCTCTTCTCTCCTGAATTACTGCGATAACTGGTCTCTTTGCCTCTACATTTCCTACTCTTAGCATATTCTCAACACAGCAGCTACAACCAGCCTGTAAAACATGTACAGTTCCTGTCACTCTTCTGTCAAAACTACACAACAACTCGGAGTTCTGAGTCGAAGTTTTCCCTATACCCTACAACGTCCCATGTGATCACGTCCCTATGATGCTCACCCACCTCACTCCAGTCCACTCGCCTTGCTGTATGGGAGACCGTTCTGCGTGGCGTGGGCCCAGCTCCCACTCTGAGGAGCCAGTGGAGAGCGGCACGGGGCCCACACCCACGGATGGGCTCCCCCGTGGGGAATCAGGCCTGCATTGTACCTAGGCTGCTATGAGACTTGCTTTTGCCAAAACTCCCTCACCCTGAATTGAGACAGCAAGGGCTTACTGCGACTTCCTAAAATCCATGCTAAACCTTCCAAGGACAAATGTAACCAGTTCAACCACTTTTCCCTTTGCATTTGCAAATATGCTTCTTTCTTGTTATAATTAGCAACATCCTCTCCTTTGATATCTGTAAATAGTAATTACCTACAGCAAACCTGTGCATAGTAAATGAGGACCATCCTCCATGCAAGTACCCAGAAAAGCAATAAAAGCCTTGACAGGCAAGGGTCAGGGCGCTCTCCCCTTGAGAGAGTGGCCATGCGGTCCCTTTTCCTCCACAGGACTCGGTAGTCTGTGTGAATTTATCTCGTGTT
Source organism: Micronycteris hirsuta (assembly GCA_004026765.1). Lineage (NCBI taxonomy): Eukaryota > Metazoa > Chordata > Mammalia > Chiroptera > Phyllostomidae > Micronycteris > Micronycteris hirsuta. Next base: position 143,375 of record PVJI01001634.1, on the reverse strand, counting down.
TCAGCCATGACACCGCGGACACTGCAGCTGCTCCTTGAATACACGAGGCACACTCCTGCCTTCGGGCTTTTCATTTGATGTTTCCTCCACTTGGAACTCTCCTGCCCAAGATAGCTAGCGGCTCACTCATTAACTTTCTTCAGTCTTTATTCAAAACTCACTTTCTCTACCCACCTGAAATTTCAACCCCTCCCTGAAGCTTTCTATTCCTTTTCTTGCTTTATTTGTTCTCTTGAGTCCTCCTCACTTTCCAACACGGGACATATTTTACAGGTATCTTATTTACCATCCGTCTCCCTCAGCTCAATGTAGGCTCCATGGAGGCGGGGATTTTTGTCCTCTTTGTTCACTTCTGAATCTTCAATGCGTAGGACAACGCTGGGCGCACAAAACTGCTTGGTCAATACTTTTTAGTTTATTGGATAAATGAAGTTATATCCCATCCTTGTTTGTTCGCTGATAATGACATTTTGCTTTTAAAGAATCCTAATTCATGTTAAATTTTGGAGATGGGAGAGTCTATGAGTCAGCCTTACTGGACTGACTTATCTGTAAGTCTCGGCACTGGGTACCTTACATCCTCTCCCCGCTTTTCAAGCCCCTTCCTACAGGACCGGCCTGGTTGGTCTGGTCAGAGCACTGCCTGGTTCCTGCCAAGCTCTGAACTTCGCTCCTGAGAACTCCTACTTGAAATAGTCTCTTCAGTCCTGTCCGTACTTTGGAATTATACCCATTCTATAAAAATTATTGGTGATCACTTTAAGGTAAACATACCTCTTAGTATTAAGATTCTACATTCCCTGATGGCATTAACACATTTTTTCCAATGCGACTTACAGAATACCTTGAATTTAGTAAATCCTCAGTAAATATTTATTGATTTATGTACTGATGGAGAAAGTCAAATACAACCGCAAGAGGAGAGACATGAAGTGCGGTGCGAGCTGAGCACAAAACAAATGCACCAGTCTGGGCTGGTGGTGCGAGAGTCTGGAAGCTTCTAACTTCAACGACAATTAGTAGTGTCGCAGTAAAAGGGTTTTTGTAAGTATTAAACATCCCAGCAATCATTCCGAATGCTGTATTTATTTTATTCATTCCTCGTAATAGTGCCATGACATGCTAATGCTGTGACAGGCTATGGCTCGGATCTTACCGAGGAGGAAGCTGAGGAACAGGGGTTAGGAAATCTGACTCAAACCATACAGCTGGTGACTGGCAAGTCCGGAACTCGGACCAGGCCAGTCTGACTCTGTAACCTTACCTCTCTGTTACTACTACATGGAAACTGAATAAAAAGGTTCACGTCTTTGAAGGTAAAGGGAGTGTATTAGTTTCCTAGGTCTGCGGCAACAGAGTACCACAAACACCGTGGCTTAAACAGCAGAAACCCCCAATCCCGGGGGTCAGAGCTGGGAACCGAAGTGTCAGCAGTGCCGGTTCCTTCCAGAGGCTCTAAGGGAGCATCTGTTCCACCCCCCTTCCCTAGATCCTGGTGGCTGTGGCAGTCCGGGGTGCTCCTTGGCTTCCAGATGCATCACTACAGTCTCTGCCTCTGTCCTCACATTGTCCCCTCAGCATTTCTCTGTCTGCTTTCTATTCTTTCTTCTTATAAGGACTTGTCGTTGGATTTAGGGCTCATCACAATCCAAGAATGATCTCATTGGACAAGCCTCCCTCCAATTACATTCGCAAAGACCTTTGTTCCAAAGAACAGCACAGCCCGGCTACTGGAAGAGCAGACCCTCTGGGTCTTGATGGAACTAGAGGCCCCTAGACTCGTTCCACTAGAAGGGACATATCTTTTGGGGGCCACAATTCAACCCACTTCAGGAAGTAATTAACAACTTTTGGGTGGAGGAAAACTTCATGGTAGGCTCAAAAGGGTAGAACTAAATCTGTCTTAACACCGTGTTCCACGTTCTCTGTGCCCAGCAGAGTGGGCGCCCGACAAGCAGTTGTTGAAAGTTGAATGTCGATGAAAGTGGTGTTTAGGGAAAGCTCTGCTGAAGGATGTGAAAAGTGACTGCCTACGAGCAGCAAGGTCAATTAAGATGTGAAATGACCAGGACATAATGGTACCTATGAAGGTACAAGGATAATGGCAGTGGGAAATTTCTAAAAGGAAGAATTCCAGAATTCCTAAAGGAAGCCTAGAAGGAAAGAAAAAAAAAAAACCCAAGTGGTCTTGAAGAGATTTCTACAGAACCAGACAACAGCTTTTGAAGCTCAGAGAGGCAAACAACCTCTTGAGAAAATAGAGTCAATTATAATAAATCTTTCAGAGGGAAAAGAAACAGCACTGGCTATTTTTTACTCACCATATAAAACATAAAATTAAGTCACACAGGAACTGACATAAATAGACATTACTTAGGCCACACAAGCATCGTAGAGATGGGAACTCACAAAGCGCGCTTCCATATGCAGGGCCATGCAATAAACAAACGACTAACAACGACACACGAGAAGCTCACCCCCACACAACAACAGACCACTAACAACGACACATGGGAAGCTCACCCCCACACAACAGCAGACCACTAACAACGACACATGGGAAGCTCACCCCCACACAACAGCAGTCCAGGCCCGCGAATTCCGGTGCGACCGCCAGGCCTTTCCCTGCCTGTGGGCGCCGCAGTAACTCAGGTTTTTTGGTGACTTTCTCCACAGGTGTCACCAATGACTGTTAAGTACTTCACTTGACCCTTCATCTCTAATTAAATTCTATTCCCTCTTTAGTCTTGTGTAATCTGCTGGTTTGAACACTTTCAATTCATCAACATGATCAACTGGTTTTCAATAACTGGAATCTGTGTCCTCTGGTGGGAAGGGAGCTGTTATTAGACCAGGTGGGGAAGACCTCTGGGGCTTTCCCCTGCCCTCCGCTCAGTCTGAGGGGGAGTGATGGTCTGCTGTGCTGGGCCCTGACACAGTCTGGAGGTGGGACCGCAACCAAACACCTGCAATCATTTCTCCAGCTTGCGGAGAGCTGACTTCTGTTCAGGAGAAAATTACTTCTACTGAACTGGACTTGGGGCTGGGTCCCAGATCAACAGCGCCTCTTTGCACTCCAGGTCCTCAGGTATTGTCAGCAGCTGACGGCTTCAGCGAACTGAGCCTTCCTCCAGAGTGAGTACAAAACGAAGAAAACTACTTTTTTGTGAGCTTTACTTTTAGACAGTTGAAATGTAAGGTCGACACTTAATCACTGTAGTGACTATTGAAGCAGGTTTCCCACTGGAAGTAGCTGTGGAACTTTTAAAAAGGTTAGCATGAAGGTTCTCTCCTTGAGTGGGCCTGTGAACAGGACTTTCTTGAGATGACGGACTGCTCTGGAAGTGCGCTGTCCAACGTGGCAGCCACTCACCACAGGTCAGTCTCAAGCATTTCTTCCTCCGCTCTCGTTGAGATACAAGTGACACATAACATTGTGTTAGTTTCAGCATTTGACATCGGACTGAAGTGAATGAGGGATTTTAAAATTGCATTTAATTTTAATTACAGCCACGCACTGCTTAATGACGGATTCTTCTGAGAAATGTGCCGTTAGGCAATTTCGTTGTGTGAACGTCAGCGTGCACGCACACAAACCGAGATGGTACAGCCCGCTGCACGCCCAGGCCACGTGCCAGAGCGCATTGCTCCCAGGCCAGAACCCTGCGCAGCATGCCAGCGTACCAGAGAAAGTGACACGGTCCAGAGACGCAGTGAACAGCAGATGTCTAAGGCCGCTGCTGGCGTAACGTGGCATGCTGTTTTACAGGAAACTTTTTTTATAACTAGAAAAAATATACTGTAAAGTAATAATAAAAACATAGCACAGTAAACACATAAGCAAGCAATATAGTCATTTATTACTGTTAAATATTAGGCACTGTACATAGCTGTTGGTGCTGTGCTTTTATGCGACTGGCAGCACGGTAGGTTTGTTTGTATAGCGTCTCCAGAAACATGTGAGCAATGCGTTGCTGTGTGGCTTCACATTGGCTGCAGCGTCACTAGGCGAGGAGAATTTTTCAGCTCTGTTATGATCTTACAGGACCATTGTCATATATGCAGTCTGCCGTTGACCAAACTGTCATTACGCAGTGCATGACTGTAATTAAAATTTGAATTTAAGGAGCCACATGTGGCAGTGGCTATCGAATTAGACAGAATAGTCCTAGACAAATTGCTCTTCGTGTGTGCTCCCCAAATCAGCAGCAGCGGCAGCACCAGGGAACTTGTTAGAAATGCAAATTCTTGAGCTCCATCCCAGACCTACGAATCAGAAGCCCTGGGGGCGGGGCGCTGCCAGTGCTGTGCTGGCAAATGTGGAACAACTGGCTGTGGGGAGAGAGAAGCCCTGGTTAGTAGCATTTGCCAACATCCCTGGTGTAAATACTGTCACCACAGCTATTTCAAACGACACACATATCCCTGAACACGAGATTGCAAGGGGATGTATACAGTAGGCTCCGAGAGTCCATCAAGGATTTTGACAAGCAGCCCAATCAGAAAGCAAGGACTCAAACACATCAAGCGAAGTGACCATGAGGAGCCAGGCAGCCCTCTCAGCCTCTCTGTTTGAGGTAGCCTGACTCAAATTCTCATGACCTGCTCACTTCTGAGCGTGGACAAGCCTGAGCCTCGGCCCCTCAAAGGAGAGGGTCACATCCCACCTGCCTTCCATTAGAGCAGCCATCCCAAGCCTTCCAGCATCCTGATAAGTGACTTCACAGGCGTAACACCCCCGCGGCAGACCCAAGATAGAGGCTGCATCGGCTGCAGTGCCCACTTTTCTCTCCCACCTAAAGAAAAAAAAATTGAGAATCTGCTCCAATTGATGTTTAACTAAATATTTTACAAATTTCAAAAAATTTCTGAGGATGCTTTATACTTGTTTACAATATACAGTAGTCAAACGATACTATTTAAGCATGTCACTACACCACTTCTAGGGCATGCTCTTCTTTCAGATAAATATGGCCTGCCTATCTCACCAGATTTGTGGTAAGAATCCAATGCTTTTCCTATGCACACACAATCACATCAGGAATATTCTAATTCCACGTGCAGCCCCCTAAGAGAGACAAAATCATACATTTATTTGAAGTGAACACAGATTTTTCCCTTTCCAGAAATCTATGCTATGGAAAAGCATCCTGCTGAAATCTCTGTATAGTCTTACTAAAGGAGAAAATAATAGAAGTCAGAGCAACTTGTCTAAAACCAGGCATTCATTGATACATACGGCCTGCAAGGGAGAGTGCAGACCGGATGTCTGTCCATCAGACAAGCTCCCTGATTTCCTTACAAACCCCGTGCAGAGCGTCCCACTAAAACAACTGCCTGTGTTACCTGAATATTTCTCCTGCAAAAGTCACAGTCACGCCCACCGAGCTCTATATTTTAATCTGCTGAATTTGGCCTAAATCCCAAGTGAGCCTGCAGTGGAAAAACTACTGTATGTTCTTGCCCTTATTATGCTTCTTAGTACAAAATATATTTACATTTACAATGTATTTAGAGAAAATAGCTGGAAACTTTAGCTGCCAGTTTATGGGCTCGAGATGGCTGGCATAGGGGCATCTTTTAAAGAACGCACTTTGTCTTGGGTCCCACTTCTGGGAATGACAACGGCACCCCTGACCCACCAATGGGAGGACACACACATTTGTCGGGACCTGGCCTGAGTTACAGGAACTGTCTATGGGCTTGACAAAGAAGATAATTTTTCTCGGCGCTAAACTAACTGGCCCAGATAGATACAGTTAAGACCACGGTTTGACAAATAAACTAACCAACCAGAGTGATTTTATATTCCTCATAAATGCAAAAACTATAAAAGTATTGTACTCCAGATCGTACTTAATTCATATAGCAAAGGTGTTTATAAGCTACAATAAGAAGGACTTCCAGGTAGGTAAAAAATTATTTAGAACCAATTCAAAGATGTTTTGTAGAACTTTATAAAATATCGCAACTTGCTTTGACACAATTTTTTTTTTTAGTGAGAAACTGTTGTGTACTTTCTGTTTCATGTACTGAGCTAAGCTCTTTGGACACTATCTAATTTATTCCTCATTTAACCCTGAAAATTGGGTATTATTATCATTCCCATTACATAGTTGAGGAAACTGAGGCTTGGAAATATTATTTTTATTATTTTGCTCAAATTCATACAGCTGGTAAATGGCGGAACTGGAAAAATGATGAAGTCTGGATCGAAACTTCTTTCTTTTTCTTTTAAAGATTTTATTTATTTATTTTTAGAGAGAAGGGGAAGAAGGGATATCAATCAGCTGCCTCTCGCATGCCCCCAGCTGGGGACCGGCCACAGTCCAGGCATGTGCCCTGACTGGGAATCTAACTGGTAACATTTCGCTTTGCAGGATAACGCCCAACCAACTGAGCCATACCAGTCAGAGCCAAACCTCTTTCAAGTACACTAGTATTCTAGTGGACCGTTGTGAAATATGTATGGGTATATTTTTTTCTTTTAATTTGAACATCCTGGAGGTACAGTTACTCTAAGTTGGAGAGAAGTACAGAATTATAGACTGTTTATCCAAATACCACTTGACTCATCTCAAGCATATGGAATGACTCAAAGTAAACATCCGGCTGCCTCTCAGATCTTTTTCCAGGTCCTAGCTGATCAGCTGCAAGGCAAGCAGTGAGCTGACAGCCTCCAACTGCAGCACCTGGGGATCCGTTGAGCATTTGAGCTGGCAGGATAGCAGGACAGTGTTTCTGCCAATGTGGGATCCTTTATGGGACACATTCGATCCAGAATGCGCTGACCCCTTGGGCTGACTGAGACTGTCTCCAGGCTTTAGTGAAGCCTGAGGTTCTTCCTACCCCTGCCTTCTTCCTACTCACCTTCATGGGCCTGCACCACAGGCTGAAGACACCCTCCACCCACTCCTGATTCCATTCCCATCACTCTTGCAACAGAAATTACCCTCAACACATCTCTGTACTTCTCTGTCTTAGTGTCTGCTTCCCAGAGGACCCAGCTGACACAACCAGTAATAAATATTTTCACAGAGAGGCCCTCCCAACCCTGTTAAAAAAGTCATTCACCAATCCATGTTTACTTGTCCTCTGTCACATGGAAAGCGCTGTCATGATTCCACAGGGAGACGAAGCTACTGTAAACAACAGGACACGTGTGCACTGGTAACACAGACTATACGTGGGGTACTAGCCGGTAAAACCCTTCTACCCCATTAACGTGTATGCATATTTAACAAATACATTAAGGAGTGGGAGACTTACTTTATGGTGACGTGACCACTTCTATTAAACTAAATAATATTCTGTGGTAACTGCAGAAGAAGAAACCATATTTTTGCACCATTGGTGTCTTACATAAGCGATTATTTAAATGGAGGGGTATCTACCGAGGAAAAGGCAACAGCTAGGAGACTCAGGAAGCACACGTGAAGGGTTTCTACGCCAATGCCTCTGAAACTCCTCCTTCATTTTCATCTTTCCGGTATCCCCTTGGTCCATGTCGTCACTGAGCTTCGAGTCTGATGCTTTTCAAACTTTAATGTACATAAGGACCATTGAGATTTTATTAAAAACTCATCTTCTGGCCCAGTAAGTCTAGAGTGGGATCGGCGATTCCGCATTTCCAACAAGTTGTCAGGATGCTAGCGGCGCTGGCCCGCAGACCACGCTTTGCGCAACCAGGGACTGGCTGGCCGGCTCTCAGCCGGTGTGCTGCGATGCGCGTCTGCGCTTCTGGCGCTCATCGGGGCTGCCATCGAATGCGAATCAATGACTGCTGTCCACACAGCAGGGAACGTATACTCCGACTATAACGCCGCCCGGGTGGCCTTCTGAGCTGAGAGGGTGTAGGCGTGTGATTTACTGACAGTAAAAGGTTAGAGGTGAGGTACGGAATGTCAGCAAGACGGCTCCGAACAGTGACGGAGTGCGGGTCGGTGAGAACGCAGCCTGTGAACCCGATAGCACAGTCCGGAGAGTGACCTCCTCGTCAGTGGCACGGAGCTAAAGGGGTCAAGGGAAATATTAAAATTTTTTTTTCCAAAACCTGCTTTATCTTAACCTGCAGTCACTTCTAGCCCTCCTGAGTACAGCACTAAAATTTGTCATCTAGAGTGCCATGAATACACAAAGATTAGTCTTGTTCAAAATGTGTAATCTCACAAATGAAAGAAGGCTAAATATATAGCTGCAGACTATTCCTGCATAAGGAACTGCTTATACAAATTGTTAAAATATTATATTTTAAAGTGGGGTTGTGGGAAGGGGCAGCATAGAGGGAAGGGGGAGTTAATTCAATTCTATGCTATCTGGAGCCAGGAAAACAGGCCACGTAGAGTTAACCTGGAGAAAGGAGTTGAGTTTGTTCATTTTTTCCTAGATTCAAAATAAAAATTAACCTGAGATATAGAAAGGGTAAAGTCACTTTGTTCTCTGCAACTCAAAATGCCCAGGTACAAAATGCAGTGAAAGATCGTAGGCATTTGAAACTCCTCTACAAATACAGGATCTGGTTGAGTGTGCTTGGTAGGGTAATACTATGGGTGTAATAATTTATCATCTTAATTTGAACATTTCACCTAAAATGTCATAAGTTTTGCTTGAGTGTGATATTGTTATGATACAGAATTACGTGCTTGTGATTTTGTAATAAAAGATTTTATAATAAAAAAGTGGTGGTATTTGTGCAGCGCCCTGTGTGTACTTAGCCAGATAACTTATAACAGCAAGAAGAAACTCCCATTGACCATTTAAAGCCAGAAAGAGAAACCCCAACAAATCAGAGGTTAGCAGGAAAGGATAATCAAAGTTAGCAGTGAAGCTGGGCATGCAGGGTTACACTCCACACCCATAAAACTTGTATCCTTACATGTGGGTGCCAGTGCTTTGAACAGTAAGATGAAGTTATGGAGAACCAATCCTGCAGCCTCAGAGATGAGCCCAACGGGTGAGCTGCAAACGCTGGCAACATCACAAACACTCTTTCTGCAGTCAGACACAGAAAAAATGACTTTTTGAGAATAAGCCAGCTTACATAGACATAGGCATTATACATAGACATATTACTATGAAACATGACAATCATTTTGGATCTTTTTGTAAGTTTTCTGTTTTTCTATTTTGAATTTTCTTAGAAGCAAGAGAAAAAGAGAAATTGGAAAATGCTGTTAGTTGTGAATGGCAAAAGGTATTAGATACCGCTACTCCTTGCTGGAAAGTTTTTGTTTTGTTTTTTTCCCTGAAGATATGCTTTCAAACACTGAAAAGAGTTTGACAAGTGAACCTAGGAGGTGCTGGCACTGACCGCGGCCTTCACTGTTGCAAAACAAAACATAAAGCCGCTTTGCTAAGATCAGACAGGACAAATTTAAATATCTATCACAAATACCAAAATTAAAGTCTGCCCTAAGCACCAAAGCAAAATATTTCAATCATTTCAACAACAAATTAGCATATGAGTCAGAGATGGTTATCTGACTGGAAGCAGACACCATCCAATACAGGTCCCTCAGTTTTCTACAGCAGCTCAGCTTCCTTCGGGTGTTGTAATGAAACTCTCCAGGTGGCAAGTGCATGAGCCCTGAGTGCAGCTGCGAAAGTTTAACGCTTGGAAAACAGTTTCATCGACTAAAGGAAAACCATACTGTGGCATGTCCAAAACGCTGTCTGAAGCATGCACTACATGAGGTTTTAGTCTACTATATTTTGTATACTATCCCGCTTTAAAGCCACAGTTAATGCTTATTTAATTTTCTGCTTAATTGATTAATTCCAAACCTGAACCACAATAGGCCAAGCAAGGCCACGTAAAAAGATGCTTTCAGCCCGACCAGCAGGACCCTTGGTTTAATAATCACTGTATGATTTGCATTTAGCTGAGGGATGGATGAGGGAATCACACACAGCTTTCTCAGGTAAGAAACTTATTTTGAGAGGTCCATCGGTGCTGACTTCCTTTGTGAATAACTGATATTCTGGGGATGATTTTCCTTATTTCTATTTTCCCTGCTTAGCACACAGTGGCAAAGTGGCTGGTTGGGCAGGTGTTATTATGCATTCACTTAATTTTTCACATTAGGTATAATCTTTTAAATTTCAATTATAGGCACCTACCCAGCCTGTCATGTGGAAGGAACACTCTAAATTATTAAATGTGCCTTGGGTGGGGAGTCAGCGCATCTTCATTCAATATTAGATTTATTCTAATTATCCTCCAGGGCTCAGAAAATTAGGGAGTAACTGCAGAAGTAAATATGAGAGTCAGGTGGAAACACAAATATAACTCAGTGGAATATGTGATAAATATGAAGCAAAACCATCATAGATTTATATTTATAAGTCAGGTCTTTAAGTTATCTAAAGCTCTGGAAGAGGTGGGCCATCTAGGAATACAGAAGCGGTATGTTGTTTTCTTTTTTGAGGGCTAATGAGCCCGGCAGACCCACAGCTTCCCTGTCTGGGCTATAACTCTTTGTTCTTTTTGCTCAGGTTGCTTTGGTGGGTACAAGGTCCTTGGAGACCTGGTGGTATGGCTCCCTGCCATGCCAGTGTGACCTTCCCACCCTAAAGACTGAAGAGAGGAGCTGAGGGATCCCAGCCCCTCACCCTTAAATAGCCAATTTTTCTCCGGAGAGAAGACGCCAGAACTTTATTAGCACTCCTGTGGAAGACAATGTTGTTCAATTGACATTAGAATAAAACTCCATGCTCATTTCCAGGACTAAGGACTTTGTGTCCCAAGAGACCTTCCCAGTTGTTTACTATCTCCATGATTCCACCCAAGGTTCTCCCGGCCGTTCATTAGCTAAAGCAAAGACTGATAGGAATTATTCATGATGTTTTTTTTCTTTCTTTATTTTTCCCTGGATATATTATCTATGTTTTTTTATTTATCAGTGTATTGAGGTATACTTTATAGGCAATAAATGCACTCATTTAAAGTATAGAATTCAATGAGTTTTGATAGATATATACATCTGGATAACCATCACCACAATGAAAGTATCAAATGTTTCCATTGCCACAAAGGTGTTGGTTTGGAGTTAGTTCCCACCACCACAACCCCCAGGCAACCACTGGCCTCATTTCCATCACTGCAGATACATGCTGCTGATTCTAGAACTTTAAAGAAATGGAATCACTCAATATGAACTCTTTTGTTTGAGGCTTCTTTCACTTAGCATAATAGTTTTGGTATTCATCCACACTGTGGTAAGTACTGCCAGTTTGTTATTTTTCACTGCTAAGTAGTATTCCATTGCATGGTAAACTAGAAGTTTGTTTGCCCATTTGCCTGTTGATTGATTCTTGTCTCTAATTTGTGGTCCTACAAATAACACTGCTAGGAACACTTGTGTACAGATCTTGTAGCCATGCTTTCATTTCTCCAGGGCAAGTTTATAGAAGTGGGGTCACCATCAATAGACATTTTCTTTTCTAACATTAAAACAGTAAGAAGATCTCATTGTCTAACAGAGTTCAAATCGCCTTAATTGCACGTGAACACTTAAAAGGAAGATAAGCCATGAAGCAGCTCACAACTGGGAAGGGCACGTGGGTTTCTTTGGGTAGGCCAACTGTGACCCTCTCGGGTCAGAGCTTTCTCCTCGCACAGGGAAGGGGTTTTTGTGCCCAAGGAGTGGCTGAAAGGAAAATTAAGAGGTGACAGTTGGTCGGGCCGTCAGGAGACAGCCGAGGCCTATGTCAGCGAAGCCTCCACATTTGAACAATTGGGTTGAGAGCTGCGCTCTGAGTGGGCCCAGGGCCCACGAGTCTCAGGCTATTCCAACTTTGCAAATGCTATTCTGAAACTCAGCTGTGAGTTGCTGAGATAAGGCGAGAGTGCAATGAAGTGCCTGGCAAAAATTAATAATGTGCAAGAAATCATCAGCATTACATATGAGGATTTAAATATAAACCCTTATTTAAAGGAGTCATTTCTTTAATGTTCTACTTGTGCTTTCTCCGTGGCTCTGGCTAGATTAAATAAGCTATCGTCAACTAAATGCATATCAAACGTAAATAACGTCTTACCATGTCTTTTTTCTCTGCAACTAAATCCTTACATCCCAGAGGGAATTTTTCCATTCAACATCAAAGACTGATTAAACATTTGGTGTAGGAACTTAAAAATGACTGTGTAATTTTATTTTACATATATATATAAGATAACAAACAAACAAAAACTTCTCTGGGCGCTGAAAATTTGGAATCAAGTCTTCTAAAAGCCAAAAAGAATGGGGAAAATAATAACCACTTCATGGTTCATCACCAAATTAGTCTCATGTCTCAGAATTTCATGATTAAGCTATGTGATCACTAATCATCTTGCAGTTGCCCACCATTCTTTTAATCAATCATCTGCCCAAAGGTTACATTTTCATAGTCTGAGTCTCTCTTTTCAATTTAATATTTAAGAAAAAACAGAATTAAAAAATACAAATTTACAGAGGGGAGTACATAAAGGAAACATTCAAAGTATTTTATGAGGAAACTGGTCCAGCTAAAAGTACTGTGTATTTTTGGATCTTTCGGCTTATTACGGACATCTAAGTAGTGTCTCCTTACAGCTCATGCCCTGTGGCAGGGCTACCTGAGGAGTGATTCGGCTACTATAGCTCCTAGAGACACACAAAGAATCTCTGCCTTATGAAAGTTCAATTACTTGACATGCTTGTGTTTCTTGCAGATCTATTGCTCCCACCTACCACCTCCAAACACATACGCTTTGATGGAAATGGAAAGGGTGCTGCTCCGGTAAGCACCGTGGGTAAGCACCGGTAAGCACTGGTAAGCAGGAGCTTCAGAGTGCTGGAGCAAGTGACTCAATGTCTTTGGCTTCTCACCTATAAAATGAGTAATACATGTTGTACGTTTTGTCCTTGAGCCCAGAGGCTGGGCCCAGACTTCTTGATCCTGTGCTATCCATTGCACACCTTGTTCTAAGGCTTCCTCTCTGCAGACAGTGCTGGCATGGACCTCCCGCAGAGCCAGAAGTCATCCATATCAGGTGCTATGCAGGGGTCTCTCAGTTTCATATCCTCAGAAGGAAAAGCTCACGGAATATTTCTATGCTTCCAAATTCTACTTGTGGAAAACAGCAAATAATGTATTAAAGAAATACCTGAAAAAAAGTTTAAGATACAAATCCATCTGATATACATATTTGTCAATGACATCATATTTGTTACCAGATGGCGGCCATGGCACCATTTTAAAAGTGGGCAAATGCCAACCTAAAGAGCATCCAGTGCCAGTTTCCTTACAGCTGGAGGAGGCCACACAAGCTCTAACAGCTCAATTAGGAAGGCATCAAATGCAAATCCGGGCTGAGATGACCAGCCACGCCAAGTTTCACTCCCTTCATTCTCACTTTAAGACGAGAACTCAACTGCTGCCAGAGAGTGGTTATCCCATCATGCAGCCGTGAGGATACACTTCACAGACCAACTACAAGGACCACATTTGGCCCAGGGCCCAGCAGCTGCATTCTCTCAGCAGCTGCTGCGCCTCCCCATGGGCTACGGCAGCAGAGCTACGAAATCAGGCCCTCTGATGGCTGACTTCGCTTAAGGACTGCCTGGCGCCTTGGCTGCCTTTGTCCGCCTAAGCAGCCTAATACACGCCATCGAACCCCCTCTCTTTTTACTCGGAATAAAACAGGAATCATGGTCTGATGGTTCTCTCAGCCTTTTGCAGCTCCATCCCTATTTTCTTTCATGCAAGCATTTCCCCCAATAATAACTATGCATTTTTAGTCCCATTTTGGCACCTGCTTCTCAGAGGTCCAGACTAACATACCTTTCATTCATTTATTCATCCACTCATTCATTCATTCATTCATTCAAGAAATATTTACTGAGTGTCTATAATGTCCTGGCTCTTTGTCCAAGGCACTGGGGAGAGAGGTACAAGATTGAGAGGACCCCTGCTTTCATAACCGTCCCCTTCAGAGTCATAAACTGCCTTGCTTTCCTTGGCTCTTACTGTGGTGGGCACCGAGCTCAGAGCACCTCACATGGTGCGTCTCATTTATTTTTCACAACAACCCTTGAAGGAGCTGTTATTTTTGTTTTATGGGTAAGCAGAGATTAAGCTGCCAGGGGCTTCCCTGACAGCCAGCTTTTTTACTCCAAAACTCATGTTTTCAGTCATTAGGATATGATGCCTCTCCGCTACTGGGCGCCAGCTCTGAGCACATTTTTTTCTGGCAACGATCACACATCCAAGTAGTTGATTTTTCAAAGCCTGACTTCATTTCTTCCCTTGGAGTTTATGGGGGCCAGGAATACCATTTACAGAAGAGAGAACAGGGCTTCAGAGCATTTGTAGTCCCTACACTGTTCCAAAGTCAGGTTGATGACCACATTGTTTAACCCACGCAGAAAAGGTCCTTCGCCTGGTGTGAGTTTCTAACTCAGCTTCACTAAGAAAATAGGAGGACAGACTAAGTCCTTGATTTCTCTGCTTTTCACCCTGGTCACAGCCCAGCTCTGGCAAACAGATGGAAGGTGGTTACATACTTCTAGGGCTTCTCTCAGAGGCTAGCCATGCCTCCTGCAGGACCAGCTACACCAACCCATGTGTCAGCTGAAGCCACCTTTCCGAATACTGATGTAAACTCATACCATGATCTCCAAGGTCAACTATGGTGTCCTCGACACTTGGCTCGAACACACCGAGATCCGGGCAAGGGATGGGCTGAGACTCAGGCAGGTTCTCTGAAGTCGGGTCATCAGATGCCTTGTGGAAGGTAATTAACAATTCATGACAAACATAAAAGTAAGCAGGGCTGCCACAAATGAAACAGTATTCTTATTTAGAAGTCTATTTGAAAGCAAAAGCCTACCCAATCTTCTCTCGTAAGCATGTTACCATTTTCAAATTTCAAGGTAGCAGCTTGGGATAAGACACACTGCCTTGAATAAATGGGGCAATCCGTTTTACCTTCCCCTGGCCTGTTCCAGGGCCATGACTAGGGTGGGGCAAGTAGAATGCCCAGGGCGCAAAACCGAAGGAGACGCTGACTTTAGGCTCGTGTGAGAGCCAGGTCAGTCTGCAGCTGAGAACAAGTGCCTCCTTCAGATTTGCGCCCAGGGCATCACACTTACCTCCCCTCCCCCTAGTCCGGCCCTGCTCGGTTTCCTCATCTCAAAACCAGAGGCATGGATTTGGATGCTCTCCAAATTCTCATCTAGCTTTAAAAGTTCTATGATTTTATAAATTCGAATTTCCTAAAAAAGATCTATGAGGTCACGGGAAAAAAACTCACACTTCAAAAAAAGTTAAATTTCTCAAATATATCAATAAGTATTTCAATAAATCATTTTGCTTTTTTTTAGTGGTGTATGTGTGTGTTTACAACCTAGAGCTAATGCTGAATCAACTTATTTTCCATGATATATGGCCTTCCTGGAAAACTTCCAAGAATGTCTTCTCATTAAAAAAGAAAAGTTTGAACGAATCTTAAATGACTAAATAAAAGCCATGACACGCTATGATGCAGTGTTTGTGAAAATACTGTCATAATATATTTTTAAGTCCATTTGTTGTACTGTGTAATAATTGTTGCATGAGGTGAAATTGATTTCACATTCAAAGGACCAGTGATAGCGCACAGAGAACTTTAAGAACAGAGACTGCATGAAATGTGTGCTTCAGAAATTATTGGCAAAAAAGTATGTGGACTCTCAATTGACTTTGATTTGTTGGGGTTCTCTTTGAAGAGAAGAGATAGAATTGTTATCATTGTTTCTCTTAGAAAGAGAAGGACTTGATCTCCCTTTGATCTGCATTACTATCGATATTCCACGTATGGAGACCTGATCTGCTATGCACTTTCACAGACATGCACTTCTAATACCTTCACAACTGTATATGCCACAGGTTAAAAAAAAAAGACTGGGCTTATTGTGTGTGTGATGGATCTAATTGTTTTCAAGCTATCATTCTTTAAAGAAACGGTGTCTAACATGATTTCATACTCAACTCTGCTTCAAGATTCTCTGCTTCAAGATTTCAAAGTCCAAATTCAGCCAAGCAGAAAATGACTACCCAAACAAAAAAGGCCCTGTCAGTTAGGGTATGAAAAACAAAACACACCAGTCTCCTAAATGCCTCCGATTTTTTATAACATGTTTAAGAGGCGACACAGGCAGCCCATTCTCTCCCCTGATTCTACCTCCTACAACTGCTTTTGAAATATAAAGTAGTTTCCTTCAGCTGGTAAGAGAGAAAAAAAAAGCAGCCCCAAGAGATTAGGAAGACATTAAATCATAAATATGTGGATGGGCAAAGATAGGAACATTTTTACTCTTCCTTCCTTTTCTCCTTTATCACATTTTTCTTTAGCATCTTACACCAGATTAATTCAATTTCTTTCTTATATTTTATCTTTTTCAGCTCAATAATACCTTTCCTTGAGTGTTTAAAACCCTTCAATCCTTCAGCAAAGTGTTCAGCTTCCCATTTTTCTGTCTCCTTTGTTCTCTGAATGTCATTAAACCTGCCTCACTCCTGCGCCTGGGAATGTGATTAGACTTGCCTCTTCGCCTGGCCTCCTCCCTTCATCCTCCTCCTGAGGCGAACAAGGGAGCCTTCGCTGAGGTCGCTCCTCCTTTCCTTTCGTTCCCATTAACTGCTTTCTTTCCTAAAGAGATTGTGAGAAAGGTCTATCCATCGGTGGCTTTTTCCTTCATCTGAAGGTGAACTGTTGCTTTCAAGTGCCCTAATTTCTGTCCATTATGGTCCTGGACCAGCAGCATGGGAATCACCAGGAAACTGGTTGCAGCTTGATGCAGCATCCCAGGCCCCCTCCAAAACAAACCAATCAGAATCTACATTTTCACAAGACAGACTAAAAGGTGATTTTGAAGTTTGAGAAGTGTTGCTATAAGCCGTAAGAATTGGGAGGACGGCCAGTTAATTGTGGACCTGAGAGGTCACAGAAGGTTTTCCTGAGAAGGTGACATTTGAAAGAGAGGAGGTGGGATGCTATCAGTGGGCCAGAGAGAAATGCTTGATGTAATTGTTCAAAACAGGATGAGAGACCAGGGTTGGGGCTAAGAAACCCCTTCTGCAGAACTGAAACAGCTAGAAGAGGATATTATTTTCAAGAGCCACGTATCTGCCAGGAGCATTCCCTGCCCCCATCATATGCAAACTTAAGAAACATACTTCTGGAAAGTTCATGGCCCAAGATGTTGGGGACACTAAATCTTAGAAGATCAAAGAATGAACCGACATCTCTGGCCAAGACAGCATCAGGTACTTCCCCTCTTGCTCCCTTTGTTCCTTCCTGGTGGCAAGGGGGTGGCACTGGAAAGAACTAGGTAGAAAATGTGGAGTTGGGATTTCATAAAATCTTTGTGAAATCCTCTTTGTCTGGGTTGGGCCAAGATCTGCACTCTCTGTCTGGCCCTGTGTTCTGTGGGATAACATAGAGCTAACAAAGTCTCCTGAGACTGCCTGTGTTCGGTCTCAGTCTTAAGTTACGTGAAGAGACCCCAGTGACCTTGGTTTACGGGAAGGACAAGATCTAATGTAGTGTAGTTGTTTAACATTGATAATACTCATATCAGAAGTGATAAAGAACATAAAAACAATTATCTTGAAGGGTCAATAAAGAAAAGCAAAAAAGTTACATAAATGATCTGACACTAAATGTAAGATTATGCTTAAAACCACATTTTTATTTGCTATATGATAACTTCAAGAATAAAGCAAGTTATTTTTTCACTTTAAAATTGGGGTAACATTGGTTAATAACATTATATAATATCAAGAGTATAAGACTATAATTCAATATCTGTGTGCTCTAAAAATATCACCACATCTATACTCCTACTAAATTTCTCATCTTAGGGGGTAAAATCACTTAGAAGCAGGGGTTCCTGGACATTTAAGGAAAAAAGTCCCACTTTTGATGAGCTGATTGAATAGCAGTTTACACATATTAACAAAAACAGAATGCTTATGTCAGACTCCTTGTGAGGATCTGTGGAAATCTGCAGTTCTCAGCCTTGTGGGGGAGAAAGCCAACAGGCATAGGAAAGGAAACCCATCTTTACAAGTTATTTCAGGGCCTAGAAAGGGTCTGGGGAGCTAGAGAAAGGCGTTTAAGAGCTCAGAGGGGCACCAAGGGGTGGCATCAAGACCCTCCTCTGAGCAGGGACCCAGCACTGCTGCTGACCGCATGCCCGTCGGCCCACAATCTCTCCATTCCTCAGGTTTCGCACCTCCCACGTCTCTGGGGCCTGCAACAACTCCCACAGCTGGCTTCATTTAATGGAGTACGAATTAGGTAGAAAATGGCGGGGGGGAATGGGGGGGGGTATATCACCAACATCCCAAACTCTCTGCAAAAGGGTCCAACAGAGGGAGACTCTTAAGGCCAGAAAAGGCTGGGTGCCCCTGTCTAGTCCAACTTTGGTTTTCAGAACTCTAAAGCACTTGCAACCACAAAATAATTGAGAAAGGTGAAAAACCTCTCAGAGGGAGGCAGAAAACAAGTGTTCCTGGGCTGTGCCTGGCTGAGTGTGAGCTTTGCTGTGTGCCTCTGCACAGCCCAGGACTTGCAGCCCTTGGATTACTGAGTCACAGCAGAATGAGCATCCTCAGACTGCAGGGACCATCCCCACAGCCTCAGGAGACTTGGCTCTTCCTGCCAAAGGAAGGAACCTCCTTCAGATGCAGGGATCTCCAATGAATGAGCAAACAGAATGTGAGACAATAAAGTTCTCCATAAAAATGACTCTTTCCCAAAATGCTTTTACCAGAAGCGCTAGGAGCTGGTGTTAGTGTCTATTGTTCAAATATGACCCTGAAGAAAGACAGCCTTAAGTACCAGAGCCTACACCACGTTCAATTTTTAACCATTAAAGAAAATAGTATTTACTATTCAGGGTCTTGGGATACAGAGGACAGGCATTTGAAGTTCATTGCATGTGAATCTGCAACCCTATTTATTATTGGATATCCATGGTAATTCTTCAAAGTTTGAATGGGATTATTAACATAAGGCATAATATGGATGGGAGACAAAATAAAAAGGTAAAGAATAAAAAAATAAGTCTAAAAGAGAACAATGGACTAAAGAGAAAAACCAACAATAGCATGGCTGAAATTCAAAATTAGATATCACATATTTGTTCTGCAAAGTCATAATTTTAACTCATCAATTATTCACTCAGTGCTGATTATTTTGTAGGTCCTCAGTATTTGTTGGACAAATCAATTGCTCCACCTCTAAGTATAGCTGCTTGGAATTAGTGTGGTCACTAACTGTTGGCCTACATTCTAAAAGGATCAACTTCCCTGGAATTGGACAAAGCTAGTCTGGATGCTTTTTTCCCTACCTCGTCCCTTTCCCTGCCCAACTGGCCTCACGCATCTGAAAAAATCTGAAGCCAGAAAAGGTTTTATGTAAAGTATAAAATAAGAGTACTTACATGGAGTACAACAGTTAGCTGCTGAAAGTTCCGAGATCTCAATTCTTGCATTCGTTTGTTATTTTCTTCATATTTTTCTTCAATAAGCTTTCTGCAAATTTAAAACAAATGTAGAAAAGCAGCTGCAATTTGCTGAAAACACATCTATATTATTTAGGTAAGTGTGATCCCTGTTTCAACAGGCAAAGTGGGGTGTTGGAAGGCTAGGTCAATGGGGCTTCCTCTCATGATGATGTGTGTGCTGTGCAGCACCCACTGGAGTCTCCTTTAAAGCACACACAAGGAAGCTCTGTCTTCTTATTCTTCCTTAGAACCCCTAAAATACAGAAGAATATGGTACTGATCCCTGTGAGTTCTCTGACTGTAATGACGGGGGGGTGACCCTGACGCCCAGCACCGTGCCCAGCACACACTAATAACTCAGTAACTGCCTTTAGTGTGAAATAAACACATAAAAAAGGAAATGCACCAACATTTCAAAATTATGGAAAAGAATATGAGACTCACTGTGGAGGGGAATTTTTCTCAGACACATTTTGTTTTCTCCACTACAGGAGAGTCGAATTTAATCTATTACTAAACTGAAAAACAGATTTGAGTTGCTGCGATTACTTGTATGCTAATTTATACTTATATTTTTTTTGAAAAGTCACTGAACATCCCTGTGGTCAAATTTTGTTATCTATAAAATGGGTACATTATAATCCTTCTGACAACTGAGGCTTTTTCTAGCTAAAACACGTGACCACTCTTGAATCCTAGAAATAACAGTCAAAAACAATCCAGATGCAAGTTGTTCATAAAATCTGAACAAATATTATTTAAAAGGCATTGCCTTTAAACAAGAAAATATGAAATGTCACGTAGAAGATTGATATGACTTCCTTTTGTGTACAAAAATCAGTTTTAATCTGAAAAAATAATTTGTAATATGGATGTATAATTAAATAGCCCCTTTAATCTGTTCCTAGTAGAGATTTAATTTTCCATTTACCCTCCACCAATGACATGAATCATAATAACCTGGATATATTGCCATTTCTGAGGTGATATAAATAGATTTGGGATGTGAGTTGATTCAAGGGCTCAAACAATTTATGTGAGTATCTTTTCTCAGTAAAACCTACAGTCAGTGGTGGTGCTTTGCAGAAACCAACTTGTACTGGCTCCCAAGAGAAGACTGCACATATCTATCCAACTGAACAGTCCACGATTTCACAGTGGCAGCTTAAAATTGGCTGTAATAGGAAACTTTCCACCGCAGAAATCGGCAAACAAATCAGCAGTCACTCCTCACCCCCACTCACCTCACAAGCTCAGAGGTGGTAAACATCTACCAACAACTACCACCCATGAGCACTTTGAAGAAAGTCTTTTTCCACATTTATTAAAGAAAACATGTCTTAAGGGAAAAACAGTCTCACAGATTCTTACTTGGTTCATCATTGACAGACCTAGGCAGGCTTGGGAGGAACGGAAATCACCAGGCGGGAAACTGTACCCTGGGAAACTGCACCCTGGGAAACTGGCTGCCGACCGCACCCAGGACAAAGGGTTGCCAGGCTAAGATTGGGGCTGGGGTCGGCCTATCCGGCATAACAGGATGCAGCTTTAACCCGAGGCTGACAAGATGCATCAAGAACAATGGTCTGCAGAAATGGCACGCAGCAACCAGCTCTAGCCAATCAGACTCTGACACACCAACCATCTACCCTTCACCGGTTTTTGCACTTAAAAACCCTGTCTTAAGAACAACTGAGAGAATCTTAACCTCCCTTGGTTGGCTCCACTCCCCCTCTTATTTCCCGCTAATAAACCCTGCTCCTTGGCTCACTGCATCTGTCTGGTTTCTTGAGACTCTGACCTAACAGTCATGATATTCATTATAAGTACAAGGATATGTCTAAATCATTTTTAGATACATTGACAAGGTCACAAAATGAACATATTTGAGTTTCGGGTTTTTTCTGTCTCCCTAGTTCTTGGTTGAGGCTTCTAAGCTACCAAAACATTGGCAGTAGAAGAAAGAAGTGGAAAAATTAGGAAATTGGATATCTCCCAACTAAAACACCAGTCTTGAGAAATTGGGGTTCTAGGGCCTCGGGACGCCCCCTTTCCATGTCAACACTCTACTTGCCAGTGGCATTTCCCACCCCAGCTCCGCCCTGAGCACAGACGTTCACAGGCGTCACCCGACAGAGCTCTGTTTCCAAACTGCTTCCTAAGGCCAACAGTTTCCTGCCAGCACCTTCCCTCTGTAGACCAGCCAGGGCCCCTGGCAGAGGGGATGCAGCAAACACCTAGAGAACGAGGGCCAGACCCCGAGGTCACCCTTTTCACCCTCACACTGGGCATGTACAGAGGTGTCAGCGGCAGTAGGGTCCATCTGGAGGCTGACGATATTTCCATCACTAGTGGCCACCCTGAGAGTCAGCCTTCCTTTTCGCACAAGACCAAAAGCCTAATGTCAATAATGCCTGCCATCCAATCACCATCTAAGGCTCAGTAACCACCTTTTGAGGGAACAAGTGAATGAATAAACAGATATGTGTGTAAGGAGTATGTGCGCGTTGTTTTCTTGTTTTGGCTTTGCTCTTCTTCAGTAAATTCCTCCGGAGCCCTGGGACTCGCCAAAGGGCTGGGGCACCTGAGGAAGGGCAGCTCACTTCGGCGTCCTGGCTTTCTCGTGGGCCGCCTGGAGCTTCCTCAGCCGCATCCTTTCCCTCGGTGTCGTTTTCTGCACTTCGGGGAGCGCCCGCAGAGTCTGTAGGTGGATCTGTTTTTGCCTAGAGAAAATAAAGATTCCCCACACAGAACACATCCCAGAATGCTCAGAAAAATTAAACAAATATTTTACAGAAGTATTACACTACTGATGGGGGAAAGGCATCTCGAGACGGGCCAGGCAAAAACTAATAAAGTCTGGGTAGGTAATGAGCCAACCAGGATTGTGGTTAATTGGCAATATTTTTCAAATTAGATTTTTGTTTAAAAGCAAATTATGTACTTTCCAAATTTCTGCTCATTTCATTGCTTATAACTGACTTTCATAATGTAAGACAAATTAGGATTCTGGCTATTAAGAAATAAATAGGCAGACAAATCCGGCCATGTGGATAGAACACAGTCTTTGGAAATAGGCAGGGATTCAATCCAATGTGCACCCTCATTCATTAGGTCTACAGCCTTGGGCAAGTTGCTGAACCTCTCTGAACGTCAGTTTCCTCACCCATAAACAATGGGTTCACAGTATCATAGGAGATAATGTATGTACCACATCTGACACATTAAAAGTATCCCAGATAATGGCATTATAACAGCTAACATTTACTATGTAAGACATTCTAAGCCTAATATACTAGGTACTCTCATGGCAGCATGGCATAGCAGTTAATTGTACGGGTTAATAAGATTCCCTGTGTTCAAATCTTATACGCCCTTTGGAAAGTTACTTAACATCTTAATAATCATTAAAAAATAAATAGTACCCACTTCATAGGTTTGCTGCAAGTTTAAATGAGTGAATTAATGAAAAGTGCTCATAACAGATGGATGGTCAATACCCCCAAATGTTAGCCAGTATTATATAAAGAGCCTTCTTCTTCAAAGACATGCGCTTACACCGCTGTATTGAAAGATCTACAACCGCACACTCAGTGACATCTGTTTCTGTGCCTGGCTTGGCTAGGACCCAATACTACAACACGCGGTGAGAAATGCAACGATAAAATTGCAATGACCATTTCGGCAGGCCCCGCCCTCCAGAGCACGGTCCCGACCAGGGCCTCCAGGGGGCGTGCAATTTCCAGAAACATACACCCCTTATTTTGTAAGACCAAGTAACTCTCCTTAAAGCACAGTCATAGCTCTTTAAAATAACAGGAATGATCTGAAGTCACATCATAACGTGAAATGCCACCCAAACAACTGGATTCTAGCACGCTTTAACTGCGAACGGTGTTTCATAACTACAGTGCAAAATGATAACAAAAACCAGTCCAGTATTTTAAAAATAAGTCATCTACTACTCTCATGTCTCCAATCAGTAAAACAAAATAAATTTCAGGATATCCAGGCTGTCTTGAAAAAACAGGCAAGGTTACAGGAGCATGCCTAAAGAGTGTGTCCCTCTGAGGTACAGTTCACTTTAACTGCAGATCATGCATTAAACGAAGACTGAATATCTCCGATGGACCAGTTTCCTCAGCTTAAATGCGAAGATAGAAAACAAATGGTGCAGTCGACAAACGGCTGGACTGGATATTAGGGAAGCATATTTGTGCTATTTGGCCTTGAAGATCAGGCTAATGAGGGCCACTGTTCTCCCCCACGGCCTTACACAGCTCTGGGCAGGGCCTGCCATTCTCACTGGGCCCTTACACAACTAAACAGAGAGGTCCTTCAGCCAAATTATAAACTTGGTCTTTATAATTAGTGCCCCCGCCTCGGAGTTGCTCAGCACACAGCCAGCACAGCCGTGCATGCCTGCTCTGAAGTTACCGAGTGTCCTGGGCTCTTGTAAGTTACAGCAAGAAATTCTGTGAGGTAGGAGACAGACGTTAGGCCAAGAAATAATTATGGTTCTTCTGAAACACACATTCTCCAGTTCTTAGATATATCTCAAGAAAGTGAACTTTGGCTTAGTATTTTCAATCGTTCCAGGGCTGCACAATGTGGTCTTTTCAAAAGATACCCTGACGGTTTCTGTTAAACAAACATGTGAGATCCATGTTTGGTGCGTTGGCACATGGACCACTAAATGTTTGAGATGCTAATTTCTCTACATACTTTCAGGGCAACTGCAGAGCTACCCTACAGATTTGTATGCTGTGTCATGGTTTAAACTTTTGTGATTTCAATTTGCTTCACCTGAGGCAAAGGGCTTTGAAATGCCAAGTTGCTGAGGCGCCTAAATTTCTTGGCAAGACACGTAAGTATGAGGATGCTCCATGCAGTCAGCTTAGCACTAAGAGATTTTTAAAGACAAGTGCATTTACTATTTATGCTCAATGGGCTTTTGAAAAACAAAGTAACTACTTACATGGCATTAATTATATGAGCAGCTTCCTCCTGACAATTCAAATTCTTGTCTTCTGGAGTCATTTCCGAGTATCTGCACATCAGGTGCTGGGGAAAAAAGGCTCCTCTTCAGGGATGGAAGGGCATAAATCACCCAGTGTCTTTTCTAATTTGCACTATTACTGACTATATCTGGGAGTCTGAAACCAAAACTCACTGGTAACTATTTTTCCTTTTAGAAAAGGTTTCAAAACATTGCATGGTCGCTTATGCAACCAGATCCTGAGGGGTGAGGCTCCTGCCTACTCTCCAAGTCCATCTTGCACTGCCTGTTCCTCACTCCCTGCTACCCAGGCAACGACAGGCCTTCCTTCAGCTCCAAGGTCACATAGGCTCTCTTCCCCTCTGGTTCTGTAGTGAGCAAAGTCCACATCCCAGGCCAGGACTACAGTGAGGTAAGTGAGGCATTCACCTCGGAAGCAAAATTTAAGGGGTACTAAGAGACTCAGTGACCAAGATAAAGACATTTTAATGCAATACTATGAAAAATCAAAACTAATGCCACAAAGCTATGGAACACAACATCAAAAGCTTAAACAGAGACAGGATCCAACCCTGAATTTGCACCATTCCATCGCACTTGCCTTATTACTAATCCTAGCCAGGTTGGATATATCTTTGAACTTTTGATATTTTGTTACCATGGATATTTAGCATTAATCTGGATTTGTAAAAGATTGCACTAAAATATTATTTATCTTGATTATGGAGTTTTTGGTGTTCTCTTTGATCTTGCCACAGGACAAATGCCTCACTTGCCTCACCTTAGCCCTAGAAGATCCCCGTGGATCCCTCCTGACTAGTTTTTTTGTAAGCTCACACAGCCTCTGCAGTGTGGTTTTGATCCAGCAGCCGGCACCTGTGCCTCCTTTAAATCTTTCCTTTGCCCTCTGGCAGACTGCCCTCTAGCTGGAGGAGCCAGCTGTGCCTGTGCGGAGGGAGAGCTGGGAGCACCACGGAACATCACCACCTCCCCTCTCCGGTCTGCTTACCCCACTTCCTAGGGGTTGCCCCTGGCAGCACATTCTAGCATAAGAACCTTCTGCTCTGTGCCTCCCTCCCGGGGACATGACCAAATCCAGGGCTTTACATGGGCTATTCTCTGTGACTCCAACACTCTCAGGATCGTTACATGACATTTCTCACCACATCACTGGTGTCAAAATGTCACCTACTCCTTCTGTCACCACCTAACCGCCCCCTCCCTTATTTCACAGCACCCTATTTGCTTTCTTCCCAGTGCTTGTGAGAACTTAAAATTACTTGCTTACTTTTCCTTGGTTGCTGGGTTCTCTAACTAGCAGTCAAGCGTCCAAAGGACAGGAGCCATAAGAGGTCCCTTCACTTCTGCACCCCCATTGTCAGCAGTGTCCCCCACTCAGCTAATGAATGCACAGCAGCTCAGCACTGTGTCCTGTGGATTGAGAACTGGACTCTGGTGAAAAGGCGTGCATGTTTTTAAAGGGGGTGTGAATGCTTTGCAGTCCTTTTAAAGATATTCATAACATTAAAGGAAATTTGCCCAAGGAATTTATATAATAAAAGCCTAAGAAGTTTAAAGAACAAAACCAAAGCCTTCACTGGTATAGCTTAGTTGATTGGGAGTCAGCTCACAAAGTGAAAAGTAGCTGGTTTGATTCCAGATCAGGGCACAAGCCTGGGGTGCTGGCCAGGTCCCCCGTCAGGGTGTGTACAAGAGGCAACCAATGGATACTTCTCTCACACATCGATGTCTCTCTCCATTTCTCCCTCCCTTCCCCTTTGTCTCTTATAAATAAATATAAATAAATAAATCTTAAAATAACAACAACAATAACAACAACCTCCTGAAAGGGTACCATTTGATTATTTTCTTACCACCAGAGACAAATTCTCTACATCAAATTTTCCAATTTACAGAAAAACAAAATAAATTCACCTACTCAATAAATAGTACCACTGAGATATATAACAAAGGAGTAGAATAGCAAAGACTTAGTGAAAACCCAGATTCTGTTATAAGTAGTGGCGCATTCTGTCCGAGCAGGAACATATTTACAGTGTGTTATGGTCGGATCTGTAAACTGAGAACCCTGAGGATGGTGCGGAGTGTAGGCAGAAAATCCCATTCCCAACATCTCGGGCTCCAGGAACCGGAGTTCACGTACTTCCTTGTGCAAAGAGATTGTCCTGACTAATAGTTTCCCTCAGTCTAAAAAAATATCGTGTCTCTCTGTTCTTACTGATTCTTAATGCATCTTATTCTCACAGCATATCTTCGAGTCTTAGAATGTATATAAATGCTAATCACTGCATGTTTCTCGGTGCCCCTTTCATTGTAAATACCTGTAGTTGTTCATCAATGTAAGGGACTTTTAAAATTTCTATAGCAGATGGTCTCAGTGAAGGATTCTTGTTCAACATGCTGTAATGTGTAAAAAGAAAATTACTTTTTAGACCAACTAAAATTTAAGTACAATTTAAAACTGTTTCTGTGGTAATACATTATTTCCATACCGTTCCATGATGGCATTCAGTTCTCTTGGGTATCTCTTAGGGAGAGAAGGAGTGTTGCCTTCGACAATTTTTAAAACAATGGACAAGAAACTGGAGCCAGTGAATGCATGATTCATGCAGCACATCTCATATAAAATGCATGCCAGAGACCTGAAGACAAAGTCAAAGAATTCAAACAAGGAGCAAATGTCCTCTTTGATCATCACACAAAACCTCAAATGGGCTGGGACACTGGCTGGAAGGCACTAACATGCACTTCGGTTGTTTGTTTAAAAGCCTTAGTTCCATAGCGTCCCGTTCCATTTACATACACGCCGAGCGAAAGAAAAGTGAGAGAGGAAAGCACACGAGCTGGAAGGCCGCCTTCGCCAAAGGAGAGCAAACAAGCCAATAGAGATACGCCTGCACATAGTAGGGGCCCTTTAAATATTTGATCAGTGTAGTAAGGAATTTCTGAATTAACTTCTATGAAGAAAAGATAAAATGCATCAAAATATCTTCCGAAGGCAGTTTTGCTAATGTTTTATATGCAAAATAGAATTTTAATGTACCAGCCTAACCCTTCCTCTAATATGTACCCAACTATTTTGAAAAGGGAACACATTCTTTATTTTTTAAAATAAAATCCATTTGCAAGTAGGGTGGAAAAACAGTTACTTGCAGCTCACATGAAAATGTATAATTCTTTCTTCAGGGGCATGAAACAGAATATTAAAATTCTAGATCAGTCCAATACTGATTATATTAACCATGCAAATCAGTGATTTCTAAACCAGCAGAATAATCTTTCAAATAACTCTGCGTCATTAAGAAAACAAAGGGGAGAATTCCTGCCTGAACTTAGTATTAAGAAAGAACTGTACTTCTCCTGAATAATGGATTACTCTAAATCTTATGGGTATTTTGAATTATGTAACTGGCCAGATTTCCCTTTTCATGTGACTTGCTTGAAAGATCAGAAATGAATTTACAATTGACCTTATGAAAGTTGTATTTTACGTGACTTTTAACAATGTCCTACTTTCTCACAGAAAGAAAGGTATGGGTAAATACATACAAGACTACTATCACTTTAATGCTTTTCTGTGTGTTCACAGAAAGGTATATTTGTAAGAGAATATACACTGACAATGTTTCTGTTCCAGTAAATAGTAATAAACTTTATTTACTATAATTTGGAAACTAAAAATTTCCAACTGATTAATACTTTACATATTACAAAGAACTTTCATATATATCTCAACAGAGCCTCATAATTTCACAGTGATTTCCCACTTTATACATGAGAAAGTAGCTCAGGAAAATTAAATCACTTGACCAATTTCAAAAGGCATTTTTCTTTTCAAATTCTGGACTATTTCCATGACCAAACGCTAGAATAAAGAGGAATGTGAGGAGAAATCATGTGATATTGACTAGAACACCAAGATCGATGTAAACATTATAAAATATGAACATTATTTGAAGCTTACTAAATTTTGCATCTATCTGTAACACTGTGAAATGGTGTCTGGTATAGTAGCACATACTTAGATTTCTATACTAAAAAAAACTTCCTTCAATAAAGGTGAACTGAAGACATTTTCAGATAAACAGAAACTGAGAGAATTCATTGCCAGCAGGACAGCACTAAAGACCATCCTAAAGGGGGTGCTTCCGAAGGAAGAAACGTGGTCTCAGACAGACCCGGGAACACCAGAAGGAATGAGGAGCACTTGGAGAAATAGTTTTGTAAATATGCATAGGTCAATATTAATCTAAAACACAATATTAACAATATATTGCAGGGTTTTAAAATTATGTAGAATAAAATTTCATGGGAAAATAATACAAAAGATTAAGAGTTAAAAACATAAATGGAATTAAAGTATTTTAAGGTCTTAATATTATTGAGAATGTTGTAAAATTAATAGCTTTTACTAGACTGTAATAAGTCAAAGATGCATGTTATAATTTCTAGGGCTTAAGACCAGAAGAATAGTAAAATAATGTATAACTGACAAGTGTATAACTAATAATTGACTCTAGAGAGACAAGAAAAAAACAAATACAATTTTAAATCAAAAGAAAGCAAGAAAGGAGAGAAAAAAGCTAAAACAAGTGCTGTGTATATAAAAAGTGAGGAATAAGATGACAAATAAAAATACAAAATAATTATATTAAACATAAATGGACAACATTTCAATTAAACAGACTATCAGGCTGGGTAAAAAATTACACAGGCTCACAAAACAAACCTTACATTAAAAACACAGAGCTGTCCAGAGAAAAAGATAGACCATGCAAATGCTTTTACGAATGTTGTGGTGCAGTTATGCCAGTACAAGGAAGAGTAGATTTAAGAGCAAGAACCACTACGAAAATTAAGATGGGGGATAATAATATAAAACCATCTTAAAGCCCAATAAGAGTGTGTGTGTATGTGTGTGTGAAGCAAAAATTGCCAGAATTATGAGAAAATATAGACAAATTCACAATCATAGAGAAAGACTTCGACATGCTTCTTTCAGCATCTGATAGAATACCTGTTTCAATATCTGAGAGAGTAAGCAGACCAAATAAATAAATGAAGATAGAGAAAATCCAAACACAATGACCAAAACTGCCTTAACTGACAAATTAACATTAATGAATCCCATCAATGACAGAATTCATATTATTTTCAAGGTCACATAGAGAGCATTTTCCAAAACTGACATAGTCAGGGCCATAAAGCAAGCCTCAGTGGGCTTTAAGGGTTGAAAACTTCAGAGCATGTTCTCTGACCACAGTGAAATTAAGCTAGACATTAATAACAGAAAAAGAAAAAAAACTTACAGAATCGTCAACTGCTTGAAAAACAACAAATATACATTTAAATAGTCCCTAGGTGAAACAAAAATTTCCAACAGAAGTTATAACATTGTTAACTAAACGTTAATAAAGGCATAAAATATTAACATATTGCGTGCAGCTAAAATAAATGACTATAGCAAAATCGAAAGTATTAAATGCATGTATCAGCAAAGAAAAGGCTTTTAAACATCTATGATTTCAGTCAGCTTGAGAAAATAGAAAAATAACAGAAAATCAAACCAAATATATTGTAAAGGAAGAAATTTAAAAGGTGAAAATAATAGAGATAGAAACAGATAGACAATAAAAATAAAATCAGTAAAGACTAGTAAATTGAATAGACCTGTAGCAAGACTGATCAAGAAAACAAGAAAAAAAACACACAGATTAACAATAACAGGAACGGAAAAGTGTACAACAGCACAGATTCCACCAGTATTAGAAAGAATTAAGGTGACATTAAAAATGTGTTTTTCCCCAGTAAAATTTGACAAATGAGGTAAAGTGTACAGTCTTTGGAGGGGGCTTAGCGGGTGCAGGGATCGAGCAAAAAGGAAAAAGGACTCATGGACGTGGACGACAGTGTGGGGATTGCAGGGGAATGGGGAGGGGGAGTAAGGGGGACAAACGGTAATGGAAAAAATACAATAAAAATAAATTAAAAAACAAAATAAAATTACTAAAAAGATTACATAGAAAAAGAGTATAATTTACCAAACTTATGCAAGAAGAAATAGAAAATCTGCATAGATTTTTTTTATTTAGTAAATGGATAAGTAATTATTTAAAATAATAATTTAAAAGAATTTTTAAAGCTCCGCTCCCCCACCCATCCACACACAAAAATACTCCAGAGCCAGACGGCTTTACTGGCAAATTCTTCTAAACATTTAAGAAATCAAGAATACCAGTCTTAATCAATCTCTTCCTTTTATAAAGTAAGCATAATTTTGATACTAAAACATAATAAGGATATTACAGGAAAGGAAAATTATAGG
The DNA here is from genome assembly GCA_004026765.1 of Micronycteris hirsuta. NCBI lineage: Eukaryota > Metazoa > Chordata > Mammalia > Chiroptera > Phyllostomidae > Micronycteris > Micronycteris hirsuta. The sequence goes on along the minus strand of PVJI01001634.1, from coordinate 112,513 downwards.
CAACTTTTTTTGGAACATAGATTCAAAAAATATGCACACATATTACAAATAGAATATAATATGCCAAGTGGATTTTATTAAATAATACAGGGTTGAATTAGCATTTGAAAATCAATCAATGGAAAGTACCTCATTATAGAAGAAAAAAATTCTATCATCTTGACTGAAGCAGAAAAAAGCATTTGATAAAATTCAAAACCCATTTGTGTTTTAAGAAGAAGAAAGCTCTTATTAGCACATTAGGAATGGAAGGAAACTTCCTTAATTTGGTTTTTAAAGCTATAAAAACATAGTAAATTATTTTATTGGTAAAATATTCATAATATATACTTTTATTTTAAAATCAAGAACAAGATAAGGATGGTTACTCTCACCACTTCTATTGAATATTGTAATGAAGGTGCTACCCAGAACAATGAAGCCAGAAAATGTTCAAAAATACATGTAAAGAACAGAAAAGAAACAAACTGTCACTAAGCATTTCAATATAATTTTGTACATAAAAGTTCATTTCTATAAGCCTGCAACAAACACATTTTTAAAATAAAATTGAAACTGCTATTTACATCAATGTCACACAACATCAAACACCTGGTGATAAATCCAATGGAAGGCATGCAAGAAACCACGCTGTAAACCTCCGCTGTAAACCACGATACATTGCTAAGAGACAGAAAAGAAGACCTAAAAAATGAATGGGGTAGAGGGCTAGATCTACCTTCATAGGCTGGAAGAGTCAATATTATGAAGAAGTCAATTTTTTCCAGAATGATCAACCTAATACAAGATAAATCAAAATACTAACAGAGTTTTTTCTGCAGGAATTGACAGGCTGATTCTAAACTTTATATGGAAATCCAGAGGAATAAGGATAGCCAAGGTAACTAAAGAACTAATTTGGAGGTCGTATATAACCAAACCGTAAGATTTATTAGAAAGTTCTATTACTCCTGAAAGTGTGATCTTGGCAAAGGAGAAAAACTAGACCAATGGTACAAAACAGAGGGGCTCAAAACAAAATCCACACACGTTCAATCACTCGATTCACACAAAGATAAACTAAGCTGTGGTGGAGAAAAAATATGGTATCTTTAACAAATTATGCTGGACCAATTAAATATCCATGTAGGAAATAATGCATGTGGATTTATCGCACAAAATACACATGCACAAAAATCAATTATAAGTGTTCTGAGAACAATAAAATCAAGCTTTTAAAAGAAAGAAGAGAATAGCTTTCTGGTCTCAGGAAAGGCAAAGACTTCTTAAGCAAAATGTGGGAAGCACTAACAATAAAGTTATGAACTGATAAAACAGACTTAAAATTAAGGATTTCTACTCATGAAAAGACTCCCTTTAGAAAGTGAAAAGGAAGATACTAGAGGGAGAAGACAGTTCAAATATTCATCAATGACTGGTATCCAGAGTATGTAAAAAAATTAATTACTTAATAAAACTAACACAAATCAATAACGAAAAGGAGAGAATTCAATAGAAAAAATGGACAAAACACTTGAAGAGACACTAAATTGTCCCAAATCTTGTGAAGATGTTTAACATTATTAGTCATCACAGAAATGAAAATTAAAACCACAGTGCAGTAGCAACACACACTCAACAGAATGGCTAAAATGAAAAAAATATCAGACAAGATTGGGCATGTTTGGGGTGGTATGGCCGTAGATTTTTTTTAAAAGACAATATCAAGTCAATACTTGTTATACTATAAAAATTTTTCTTAAGAAAAAGAGAGGGGGAGGATGATACATTACAAGTAAAATACAATCATTGCATTGAAACAAATACTTTTACCAGTGGGGATATATGTAAAGTATCTGCATGCTATGAACTGCTCCAATATAGGTAGGTACTTATTTTCCCCAAAGAAGAGTTTAACTCAAATGTCAGGAATGTTTTCTCATACTGTCAAAATAGTAGACCTGCAAGGGACTATCAAGATTTGCTAATTCCAGACTCTCCTGGTATCGATAAGAAAACCAAAACTTTGTGAGAAAGAAATTTGCCCAGAAAGGTGCCATGTTAGCTCAGCTTGTTAGTTATTAGGATTCATTTTCATTAAATGTTTCTCTAAATTTTTTAGAAAAAAGTTTACATTGGCTATACCTGCTATGTAGTCTAGTGTCCATGTAATAATTTGAACACTGAAAAAAACTCACAGGTCCAAAGATAGAAGGCTCTCAGTGTGCCAGTCCCCACACACTCTCTTCTGAGGGTTAAGTCAGCCCCGTGGGCTCAGTCTCTTTCAGGACTTGGGTTAGACGCCGAACAAAGCTGGACAATCTCTCCTGGCTCTGATAGGTCTGAGGGGTTAGATGGGAGCAATAATCCCTGACCCAGACCATTTCGAGCTGTTTTGGCTATTATATTGTCTTACCAATAATACAAATGATAATAATAGTAACTTTAATAATACTTTTAATAATAAAGAAGATGACAGCTAAAATTTTAATGGTGTTTACTACAACCCAGCCCCTGCTCTGTATTCTTTACATATTTTAACTCATTTAAGCATCCTCATAAGAAACCCAGCAAGGCAGGAACTACGACTATCATTCCCACACTCAGGTGAGGAAACAAGAAGATGAGGGAAATTGTTCACGGTGCCATGTGAAGCAGGTGGTGGAACCAGGATTCCAGCGCAGGCTCTCTGGGCCCTAGAGCCTTGAACTCTGTGCTACCCCACCTCTCCACACTGTGCCAATGAAAGCATTTCTCATCATGAAGGACTATCCTGAGTTGGAAAGCATGATCAACCCAGATGAAGCCTTTCAAGCAGGAGCTGACTTCCCAAGCTTACCTCAGATCCTATCTGGAGCCATAATCCACCTCCAAGGATACCTGGGGCCTGAGACAAGCCAAGCAGGGCGTCAGCCATGGCAAGTATAGGGCACACAGAAAGTGAGACCCTCTGTGGCAAAACCAAAGGAAGGCAGGCAAATTTGGCTTTTGTTTTTCTGTTGCTTGGCAGGAAACCAGGTTGGTTAGTGGTCTATTAAGCATAGTGAGTTGATCACAAAGTCAAACCCTGGTTTTCTGAAGACACAACTCTACTTGAGCCATATCTGATGAATATACAGTTGGCCCTGGAACAACTCAGGGGTCAGGATTGTACGTAGTCAAATATCTGTGTATATCTTTGACTCCCCCCAAAACTTACATAGTTAGTAGTTAAGTAACCTACTGTTGACTGGAAGGCTTACTGATAACATTGTGTATATTATATGTATTATATACTGTGTTCTTACAATAAGTAAGCTACAGAAGAGAAAATGTTATTAATAAAATAATAAAGAAGAGAAAATACCTATTTGTTGGAAAAAATCCACATATAAGGGAACCTGTGCTGTTCAAGGGTCAACTGTATCAAGATTTTTTTCATGTGAAATTACCTGGCTAAACAGATGATGGAAAAATTGGAGGCTAGCTCAGTAATCATTATTGATAAAAGACCATTCTCTTTTTTGGAAATCCTCTCAGCTACAGTGAAGGCATGCTGCTTTCCATTTACCCATTTCACTTTGATCAGTGATATTTCCTTGCACTTGAGCACATGTAGGAAGACTTCATTTATCAGCCAGTAACTTATGGAAAGGGACCCGCTCTGGTCCCAGTGCACCTGCTGGGAGTGGATACCGATAACTGAAATGTGAAATAATCTGATTACAGAAACTACCATGACATTTGGGAGAAAGATTTTTATTACCCTGTCATTGGTTTTAAAATCTATCTACTATATACACTTTCATTCTAGTAACTATACATCTATGTACCTATGGCTTTTATTTTCTCCAATTTCCAACCAGACATTTCTATACAAAAATAGTCATATCTCAAACTCATCCCTTCCATCTCTTTTCAAGATTTTCTCTTATTTGACTCTCAGGTCTTAGATACGGCAATGTGAAAGCAAGGGAAGGGGCTGGAGAGGGGGGTGGAAAAAGTAAGTGAAAGGGGCATTTGCTTAGAAGTCTGTATCTGCATTCTTTTCTTTTTCCAAAATACAGCCAGCTGTGAAGCAAGCAAATAAACCCCCGAGGGAGCGAATGTAGCTATGAGAGGGAAGACTGGGATCAGGTGCACGTGGAGCACATCACATCTGAACTCTGTAAACTTGCCATCTGTTCAAGTCCACCAGAACTGCCCAGAGGATTTCTGAAGCACAGGCTGATAATGAATTGCAAATGTGACTCAAACTTTTTGTCTTGTCTCAAAGCAACTAAATTTACCCTTTGAAATCTGCTCAGACTCTGCAAAGAGAAGCCTACCCCACAGCAGTGCATGACTCTGGTGGTTGGGAAAGCTATATAGATCTTGTAAGTGATACATATTTTTACTTGATGTAATCGAGGATCATCCTGATAATCCATCTAGAAGACAGTACACATAATTTAAGCAGTCGAATAAATGGAGAGTAAGGGCAAGTTAATATAGGGGTAGTGAGTTTTGCTTTAGGATGTGTTACTCTAAATAAAAGTCTTTACTTAGGTGAAATTGAATATCAACATAAAGTGCATCTAAATGTAATGAAAGACATTGGGTTGCTTGAACTAATACTTAAGAAGCAATATTACATAGCAACAGTGATTAAGGGCCTATCATGTCCCAGAATCTCTCTGTTTTTCCCAAGCTTTAATATTTATACAAATTATGTGGAAATTTTGTTAAAATGCTGACTCCGAGTATTTTGGGGAAAATAGTGGCTACATTGGAAGTGCTGTTTCTGCATCTTTCTTGAATCTCCAGGTAAAACAGAGAGAACAGCTAGAAAGTAAAACCAAAAACCATGACCAACATTTTCAATAAATTTAGATGACAATGTGTCTCCTCAGAACTCAAAATACAAGCAAGCAAAGACAAACCACAGTCACCTGCACAGTATCAGCACCTGTGTGAGAAGCAGCAGAAGGAATCAATGAAGGGGTTAAAGGACCTAAAAACAAAAGAACCTCAAAATAGCCAAAAAGTACTCACCAAAAAGCACAGTGGGCCAATCTAAGAACAGCAGCTGAAACGGGTGGAGGACCTGCCCAATCCAAAAGTGGGGTGAATGCAAGGAACCCTAGGGTGAGGCCTGAAGGGGCTGGAGCAGTTCTATATACAATTATTAGTAGCTACATGTGCCCAATGAGCACTTGAAATGCGGCTAGTGCATCTGAGGAACCCAATTTTTAAAATATTTAAAAGGAAATGTAAATGCTCTGCTTCCACCATATCATTCCAACATACTATCATGTTTTAGGGAAAATCCATAAAATTTTAGAAACAATTCTGAGTGAATTTCATCCTGCTCTTACCGGCTCTTCCTAATTACTTCCTTCCACCATTGAGCTTTACAATAGTTGAAAGCAGACCATCTCTTCTCCCTCCCTGGTGGTGGCCCCATGCCCTCCATACCATAAGAACTTGGCCAATGGAAGATCTGAAGACAGGACCAACGCTGGGGAGAAAGGGCGATACGGAGATCATAGGGTGGCAGAGGCGAAAGCAAAAGGGAATGGTTTTTGGGGTTTTTTTTGCATCTTTAACTATTCTTAGGGTCACAATCACAGATTCCATGTGAATCACAAAGTTCATGTGAATCACAAAGTTTGAGAGATCAACACGGGCAGTGTTCGAAGTTGGGATGTGGAGGGAATGAGTTGACAATGGAAACTGTGATCAGAGCATCCTTCCCTTTCCAATTATTATTTACTCAGGCACTCCGTAAAGGGTGGGTATGGAAACAGTCTCCACCGTTCCACACTTCGATTGAATGGCTACACTCCAACGGTTTTAATCATCTTTGATAGTCTCTATGGGCTCCTTTAAGATGGACGGAGCATCAGAAGTAGTAGAGTGTGTGAAGTTAAGAGAGGCCCCCTCTCTCCCCTCTGTAGTCTCCACCAACACTCCCTCCCCCAGTCTGTTTTGTTTACTTCACAGTTGGCTTTTGGAAAAAGAAAAGAATGCAGATCATAGACTTTTAAGCAAAATAACCCTCTCACTTATTTTTTTCAACTCCCCAAAGGGTTAACAGATTGCAGAAGGAAGATAAGAGTACATACGGGCAAACATTAACAGATGAAAATATAATTAGTATTATATTTAAGCATTATGAATATAATATGTAGAGCTATCAGTGCTAGAGCAAAACACCTATCAATTATTCACAAGTTTATCTAATCCTAAGAAAATATTCCACATAAACAGATGCTACCTACTGAGATTCAGAGAAAAATTCTCAACCCCGTCTAATTTAATTTTTCTGAGTGTCTCCCAAATATTACTCATCACACTTATGTATCTGCCACTATAATTGATAGTTCTCTGTTATTCTTCCCACTGCAGGTTTAGCTGTAGAAATTTCATCACCAGATAAGATTTTTTAAATTCAGATATGACCAAGGGAACTTCTAAATTCATAATAAGTGGTTATTGGAGTCAGGATGATACTAAATCCTTAGCTTATACTTGCTGAATAGTCAATAATCTCTGTAAGGAAATCTAATCTAAAGCTTGCAAAAAAATACTAAAATTCTCCACATTTTTCTATTTGGGAGGTTTTGGCTTTTTAGGTTTTGCCTCAGATATCATTTTTATAAGCCTAAAATATTAGAGCAATACTGTGTTATTCCTATAATTTTTTTAAAGTTTATTTTTATTTTTTTTAGAGAAAAGGGAAGGGAAGGAGAAAGAGAGAGAGAGAAACATCGATGTTAGAGAGAAACATCAATTGACTCTCTTCTCTAAGCGCCCTGACCCGGGACTGAACCTGCAACCCAGGCATGTGCCCTGACTGGGAATCAAACTGGTAACCTTTCCAGTTTGCAGGATGATGCCCAACCAACTGAGCCACACCAGCCAGGCCTCCTTTAATGCTTTACACAATACCAGGAGAAGTTTTCTTTGTTTTTGTTTTTAAAAAGAAGGCACACACTGGGACAAAAAGACTGTATGCTATACTCTTCCCTCTGCGTGTTCTGGTACCCAAGTTTCCTAGGAGACACATATCTGGTCTGGCAGGAAATAGAGATAAATGTCAACACGAGTCATCTTTCTTGCTACATGTTATTACAAAAGCTTAAATGATCGTCTTCATAAAGTAATTTACTGTTAATTCAAATGACATGATGTAACATCATTCTGAGATATCATGTCATCTTAAATCATGAAAAAATTCTGATCTATTTTTAAATATCTATATAATAAAAAATATTAAGTATGAAGAGAGATAGAAGTACGTAACTCAAGTTCAATCCAAAGCCCAAGAATGGTTTTCTCAATCTGAAGAAATGTACTCCAAAAAGAGCAAGAAGACATCCCCTGAGGGTCAGGAATCCTATCACTTTTGATTTTACACCCTAAGGCCTTTACACAGTCACTGGCAGATAGTAGATGCTCGATAAAACAAAATTAAAAAAAAAACAAAACCTACCTCATTCCTCTAAACACATCTTTGTGTTTTGGTCTATTTTTGTTATTGTTGTTGTTATTATTTTAGAAGGGCTGGGAGAAGGTTGTGATAGAGAAAAAAAATGGTAGGTTAGTTGGAAAAGACCATCCAGACAGAAGCAAAGAAACAAGGAAAAAACCACTGAAGAACTGAGAAATCACTAATCACAAATGCAAACTGAAAAGACAGGGTGGATGGCGTCTGCCATAGTCAGACCAAATCTTGACAGTGTTCTCTCTCACTTGTGCTTATGTGTCCCTGACTAGAGAAAACGTAACATTCTACTTTATGCTCTTCCGAGGAATAAAAGGGACACAATCTTTCTCATGGCTCATCTTTGAAAGCTCAGAACTAATTAAGTTGATTTTCATATAATGACTATTTACTTAACAAGCTCTCAGACGGTTTGTCCTTTCCACTCTTAACTAGTCCAAAATTATGTAAGTTTCCTCTTCAGAGGAAAATAAATTTTCCCCAAGTAGGACCTATTGCTAAAAATAGAATACAGTTTCTCATATGTTTTTTGCACTGAGATTTAAACTGATTCCATGACAAGGAAGGAGAAATTCCTTTGGTATAAGAGATCAGAGAAATTGAGAAATCTAAGATGCATCTATCACTGAAAACAGAATTTTTTAATGGGCTGTATTTCGCCATGTATAATGCACGCCCATGTGTTTGTGCACATCATACACGGGATTATTACATCCATTAGTATACCCACGGCACGTAATCATTGTACCCATGTATAATGTGCACCCTTATTTTTCCCTCAAAAATCTGAGCAAAAAAGTGCACATTATACATGGCAAATATGGTAAGTTTACCCTTAAAGCTAATATCTTTAGTAAAAATTCTTAAAATCAACAATAAGAAAAAATAAAGAAAAGCTGTACATTCTGCACAGAGGTTGACGTTAACCTTAAAATAAAAAGAGCACAGTATTTAAGATTCCAAATGCTTTATTTAATAGGCCAGCAGAAACCTATTAAAATTTATTATTTATTATAAATTAAGAACTTTTCCTTGTGGTTCAAGAAGAAAAAAGCCAAACCAACCAATTAATCTAGGAATAAAAAGATTTCTTGAAATCAATTTAAGGGAACATATCGAGTTCCAAATTTAATAGCCTTCTTTTCCTTGGGTCACAAAATGACTCAGATTTCAAAGGGATAAAGTAAATAAATCTAGTAAGTAAATGATCTTCAAACCAAAATGCCTGTTCTCTCAGGACAGCAGATGAATGGGTCGCTCGGACGAGCCTGCTGCCCACTCACCAGATGTCGGATTTCGTGCCGTAGCCTTGGTGCTTCAGAGCCTCAGGACTCATACAGTGGGGAGTTCCGGTCAAAGTGGTGGCTAAATCACAGGATCCCAGTAAGAGTCGAGAAACTCCAAAATCCCCTTGAAATAATAATTAACTTTTATGAATATTTTAAAACAATGAAAAGCAGCCCTGGAAATTAACAACTGAGGATCTAATTTGACAATTTTAATATGCAATGATTCATACCATTTTAGAGGGAAAAAGAAATGTATTTTAAATTACACAAAGCTGTTGAATAGCTTTAAAAACATAAGCCTTATGAGCGAAGGAAGACTTTGATCCAGTCACATAAATGATGTAAACCAAACTTTATTTTTGGAATTCTGAAGGACCAGCCACTGGAAATAAGAAGCTATTTCAAGCCTGAATAATAAGAAACAATGTTTTGAAAGGGCTGAACATAATGATTTGCAATCTTATCTGAGGGGGGAGACTTTGTTCTTCATTTACAATAAAGTTTTAAATAAAAGACTTGAGACTTTTCAGGAACACGACTACAAAAATTTGAATCCATCAGCTTCCCTATACTTGCCTAACGAGTTGCATGCTCTTGTGCTTCCCTCTCTAAGAACATCTCCCATGAAGATTAAACAATCCAGTAACAATTACGAGTGGAGATACAATTCTGAAATGGAGCAGAAGGCTAACAAAGCCATTATATCAATATTTTAATTATCTGTGATGATTGCTTATTGCATGTGATAAAACAAGCAGGGAAATCTGTAGTAACTAACCAAACTAGTAAAACAAGTTTAACTACTTGCAAAGTGTCTAGTATGGAGTAGGAACTCAAAAAATACTAGTTTAATCTACAAAGTATGTAGCAAATCTCTCATACCTCAATTTATATCAGATAATCTGAAGCAAAAGAATTGGGTTTATTGGCCCCAATCAAATAAGAAAAAAAATTGAGAACTTTAAATAAACCAGTGATTACTCTGATATTTCTAGGTGTAATATACTTCAATTTGATATATCAATAACATCAAAATAGTACACCCTCCCATGTTTCTGGAATACATATTTTTAAAAATCTCACCAATTTTAAGTAGATTATTTTTCAGAAAAATGTTCTTTGATTTTAAGTCTCGATGAAGTATCCTCCTAGAAAAAGGCAAAAAAAAAATGATATATAATTTCATGTAAAATTTTAAAATCCTAACATAAATAATATAGATGGGAGTATGTGAAGTAATTCACACATAAATATACATTCCTAGAGATAGATCTTTAATTGTTTAAAAGCTATAAAGCCATATTTTCTTGTTTCTGTAAGGAAGAAGAAGGTGATGGGGTTTTTTTATTTTTTTTTAATTTTTTAAAGATTTTATTTATTTATTTTTAGAGAGAGGAGAAGGGAGGGAGAAAGAGCAATGTATGGTTGCCTCTCACATGGCCCTCACTGGGGACCTGGCCCACAACCCAGGCATGTGCCCCAATTGGGAATCGAACTGGGACCCTCTGGTTCCCAACCCGAGCTCAATCCACTGAGCTACACCAGCCGGGCAAGGTGGTGTTTTTCTTAAAAAAAAACAAAAACAGTTTTAATTCAGGAGAACATGTGATTGAGAAAAAAGTGAGATGTTTTCCATTGTTTCAATAGGCCAGACGTTACTGTGTTTTTAGCATGATCTACATATACCCAGTAACCAGACTCCGTTTTAGACCAATTATTACAGAGCTTTATAATTATTATATATAATCTATTACATATTGCACATATGTTACATATATAATCTATTATATATATATCTAATCCAAGTGTTCAGGTTTTACATATTTTGGAAATAGTGTTGATGATGAAATTTAATAACAGATAGCATTTATTAAGCCTTACTATAAGCCAGCAATATAAATTATGCCAGTTAAAACTTTTATATTTGGAATTATGGTAAACTGAAGAACTTGAAAATCTTTGCCTAAAAACACCTAAAAATGTTAAAAAAAAAAAAAAGCATACAAATGTCTTCACATATGCACAGCTGAGCCCACCAGGAAACAGGGCAAATGCTGAGGACGACACAACAGGAAAACCTGGGGGGTTGCGCTCGTCTCAGAAACGGGCTTTAATGGCTTCACAGAAACAAGAGCCAAGACACTGAACCCATGTAATATAATGTGGAGAACTGGAACTAATATATATGCATGCAGTCAGAATCCTATCTGTGGTCCATACCTTAAGTAAAACGAAAACAAAGAAACATTCACTTACAATAAACAAAATGTTAAAAAAGCTTATCTGACGAAATAGTCGTGGGGATATAAAGCACAGCATAGGAAACATAGTCAATAATATTGTAATAAGTATGTGTGGTGTCAGTTGAGCACTAGAAATATTGGGGGAACATTCTGTAAAGTATATGACTGTGTAATTGCTATGCTGCACACCTGAAATGAATATAAAATAATACTGAACATAAACTTTAACTGAAAAAAATTAGAAAAATTTTAAAAAAGAAAGCTTATCTGTAGAGTGAAACAAAAATCTCCTCTTAGAGTTTATAACCATATGTCTCTGCACATTTACATTTGGGATTCAACTATTCAATAGCTATATTGCCTCAGAAATTCTAAAGCCAAGATATTAACATAAAAATTGGTCCTCAACCGCTAATGCCCTTGTGGGGTGTTGGGTAGAAGCAAATGTAAACCAAAGATCAGCAGATAACATAGTGAAATTACATTCCTGAGAATGTCAGATAATCTAATAGGATTTAAACTATAAAATAAGTATATTTTAAATAATTAAAATCATAAAGAAAAATAGAAAACATAAGATAAAAATAGGATACTACACCCCTCAATGATGCTGATTTGAGAGACAACTAAATAGAATTTCTAAGAGGAAAATGTGAGTATTGAAGTTAAAACCTCAAGAATAAAACCTCAGCTTCCAATTATAATGGAGTAGGCTTATATCACACTGAATCTCCCACCTTCCACAGCCGTACTACAGGAAACACTAAAAAATTTAAACGATGTAAAATCCAGATAAAATTTTTTTCTTATAAAACAACTCTGAAGATATCAGAGATCAGCTAATGCAAATTAAGGGAGTCAGCACCTGAGACAGAGGCTGGAGAGAAGGAAAATGCACCGCCTGGAAATGCATTGTTTTCCTCTCGGATCATTTGGCATGAGAAGAATGCTGTGGCCTAGAGTTTGCAGAGTTTCACTGAGCTTAGCAGACAAAAATTATAGTTCAGGATTTGAGGGACAAAGCTTCCAGACAAAAGGCAACAAAAGAGAAGCTGAGTCTGACATTCTGCATGGATTTTTCCTTTGAGGCACCTGTTGAATTTTAAACTGTTCAGGGGAAAGACGTTAAGGAGAAAGCAGATGCTAAGAGGTTACAGAACTAAGTGGAGCCTTCAGTACAGTCACATGATGAAGAAGGGTCTTAGAAAAGACCTCGAGTCCTTAGCTGGGCACACTGAAAACAGACCAGCCCTGACGAAGTGCGAAACCAGCCCTGAACCATCTCCATTTCGTATTGGATGAGGTGATCTGTCCCTACTGTAACAACGAGACAGAGCAAAACTAAATCCTCTCCAGAAGAGGATAGTATCACCCAACATCTCTACACTATATATTGTCCAGCATCATATTATTACTATAGTTATTATTACTATATGTTATTCACATATATTGTCCAACATTCACTCAAAAACTACCAGACAGGCCAAGAGAAAAAAGACCAGATAGCCCAAAACCAAAAGAAAAAAAAAAAAACATACATGGCCCTGGCTGGTGTAGCTCAGTGGATTGAGCGCAGGCTGGGAACCAAGTGGTCCTGGTTCGATTCCCAGTCAGGGCACATGCCTGGGTTGCGGGCCAGGTCCCTGTGAGGGCAATGTGGGAGGCAACCATACATTGCTGTTTCTTTCCCTCTCTGTCTCCCTCCATTCCCCTCTCTCTAAAAATAAATAAAAATAAAATCTTTAAAGAATTCTGTAGATATGTTTGAAAGCAGGCTAGACACAAAGAGGGGATTTAGCAAATGGAATAATGGTTCATGAAAAATATTCAGACTAAGGTACACACACACACACACACACACACACACACACACACACACACAAAGGGTGAGAAACAGAAGAGTGTATAAGGGACATCTGAAATGTGGCTTTAAAGCCCCAGCAAGGTATAAATAGATCCCTAGAAGGGGCTCATAGAAGTAGAGAAGAGAATGTGAAAGCCAAACATACACCCAATACAGGGGCGTCACACTCATTTTCACCAGGGGCCACATCAGCCTCGCAATTGCCTTCAAAGGGCCGAATGTAGAGCTCCTTGCCCCTCGTTAAGGAATGTTACATTTACACAATCCTAAAATTAGTTCAGCCCTTTGAAGGCAACCATGAGGCCAATGTTGCCCCAGTGAAAACAAGTTTGACACCCCTGAAATAGATACCCTGAAATAAAAGAAGAGATTAGGGAAGAGGCAGAATCCAAACAGAAAATGATGGGAACTTTCTGAATTTAGAAAGACATGAATTTACAAGTTCAGATCCAAAAGAAATCTCAAGCAGAATTTTAAGAGAGTAAAAGTATTCCACAAGTAGAGGCAACCACACACTGATGTTTCTCTCCTTCTCTTTCTCCCTCCCTTTCCCTCTCTCTAAAAATAAATAAATAAAATATTTTAAAAAAATAAATAAAAGGACAATTAGATGAAGACTCACTTCTCAACATCAATAACACAATCCAGAAGTCAGGAAGATAATATTTTCAGTGTTAGACAAAATGTCTGTCAGTCTGTAACTTTATGCTTAATGAGTGTAGATAATATAACTTAAGACTTGTTTGGGGAAGAATAAAAATGCCTGTAAGCGGAAGGCCTGGGGTGCAGAAAGGAATGGCGAGCCAAGGGGTGGACACCTGTAAGGACTCTAAACAAGAGTCAGCTTCAGAGCAGTAACGGTGGTAACGGTAATCACTGGTTCGTGGAGCATTAAGAAAATAACAGTAATATAAAAGGAAGGAGAAATGTTGTTGGAGTTAAAGTCTTTGTAATGTTAAAAAAGGGTAGATACAGTGATTAACTTAAAACTCCATTTATTCAATTTAATAATTGAAGGGTAAATACTAAAACATTAGGAATAAAATGTGTAACTGTTAAACTGGTAGTAGAAAATGGGAATAAGAAACCTGACCAATCCAAAGAATATAGAGAAAGGAGAAAAAAGAATGTAACAAAATAAAATATTACAAGTACATTCCACATATTGTCACTCATAACACACTACAATCATCAACTAAAACAGAGAGAAGCAGGCTTATTTTTTTTTAAGACTGACTTATTTTTTTTTAAAAAAAACCTATTCTAAAGAAAATACTTAAAACATAAGGACACGGGAAGGTTGAAAGTAAGAGGGTAGAAAAGATATTCTAAGCAAAAGGAAGCTAGCAAAAAGCAGTATTAGGCAAATTAAAAATAAAGGGTATTACTATATAATAAATCAATAATTTATTGGGAAGATTTTTAAAGTCCATACTTTTGTACAACTTATGACACAGGCTTAAATATATGGTGAAATTTAGTATTAATAGAAATTTAAGGAGAAATTGACAAATCCACAATCATAGTGGGGAATTTAACATAGCTCCTTTGGTAACAGATTCAGTAGACAAAAATTAATAAGGATATAGGTCTTAGCAACACCATAGTAGATTTGAAAAACACAATTAGCTTAAGCTAATCCACATAAATTGAATATTGCATAAAAAATTAAAAATCCGTGTTCTTTCAGGCACATATAAAATACTGTCAAAAATTGTCAATGAACTAATCCATAAAGCAAGTCTCACCGATCACGAAGAATCAGCAGTATATGGTTCACACATTCTCTGGCCTCAGTGAAGTTAAACAGAAACCAGTAAGGTGCTTAGCACACTGCAGGCAATGGCAATGACTGATCAAGACAGACATTCTCTGTGTTACTTGAGTTTTCTTCTAGTAAGGTAAATAGGCAGGAAACAACTAAATGAGCAGACACGTAATCTGATATCAGCTAACAATTAAATCTATTAAAGCAATAAAGTAGAGTAAGGGGCTACAGACTAATCGGGGTAGGGAATGCTGGTTTAGATCAGTGGTCAGAAAAGTCCTTAGAGAAAGTGACCTGGAGCAGAGATACGAATGAGCCATGGTTGCAATGGCTGTTACTGTTATTGCTCACTTTGCTATTGATATTATACCATTAATGAATCAGAAAAGAAAGTCTGTGTGAGGCTAGCACGCAAAGGTGAATGGTGAACGGAGCAGATGAGTTGTACAGATTATCTCAAGGGAAACAAGACTGAACTATTGGGAGTGGTCTCAACCGCATTGTTCTCCCCCCTTACTGTTCCACACACCATTCCCCACTCAAGACCGTCCTGACCCCTGCTGCTGGCTGAATCAAGGACAGCCTCGCATGTGGAGTCTTCCATTTCCAGCCTCCTCTCTCACCTATTTATACATACGCAAGAAATGGCCTGACAGTGGATTTTTTCCAATTGGTTATAAAGGAATAAATATTTAGTTATATATTTGGAGTACCTTTTAAAGGGAAAAGAATTTATGGCCAAGAAATTGTCACATCTCTGTTGTAGCCAGTATTGTACTAGCTTTATCTTAAATGCAGCACACAAGTTTCTTCCTCTGTGTCACTGCTCATGTGCCTTCCTCCATCACCCCTGCCTCTCAGAATCTTATCTGCCTTGCAGGACGGTACTAATACAAACCTCATGCACCTCCCGGGAGTCCCCTATTTCTTTCCTTCCAAAGATACTGCCCACCCCTGGTACTGGAGATCAACCAGTCTGGTCTGTGAATGCCTGTCTCTAGGGCTCCTACCACATCTGGACTAGGACTAGGATAAAACACCACACCGCTGGACGTGGAATCTAGCATTCCAAGTGGCAATGAAAGGAACTAGATGAAAGTGCAAGGGAGTTAACTCCCTTGGTGTGAACCAATGAGAGACAAGAAGAGAAGGAAGATAAGCAGATCTATTTCCCCTCCTTTCTCTCCCCTAGGCGAGCTATCCAAGTATAAGCCATGGGATATAAGCCATGCAAATACTCCATGCAGCTACCCCTATCCAAGTATATCCAGGTGTATAAGCCATGCAAATACCCCTGCCAAGCAACCTGCTATTGTCTCTACCCATCTCTTTGTAAACTGAAGCCCAATACAACACACCAGTTCACTTTGCTTCATATCCTTGCCTCACTTCAGTTTGTCCTCACTCTTACCTCCCTAGAAGGTATCAGCATTTCAGTCTTTGCCCCGGACTCTGCTTCCTAGAAGCCCAAGCTTAGAAAAGGATGCCCTCTCTGACTTTCTCCTAATTTCTAACCATCATCAGCAAATTAGACACGCTCTCCCACTTCTGTCCTTCTTTTGACACAATATTCTACAGCTGACCAATCATTCTTGCTAAACTATAAGATCTTACAAGGTCCATATCTTACTTGCCTATACCATCCCCTATAATACTGGAAACATTTAACAAAATTGGTAGGCTGAACCAATTCTCTAATTGGAATTCTCTAATTAAAAATAATAGAATTCTTGTATTAAATCAATATTCTCTACTGCCTTCTTATATTCCCATAGCATGAGCATGTTGAGTATTTAATGGTTCAAAACAATTATATTTAAAAACAGAGGGTTAAACAAAAGTTGGCATCCTCTCTGCCCACTCTTGGGGGTCCCTTGGTAGGGCAGGAACTGCTGAGTGCCTACCAGCGGCCATTCTCCTGCGGTTCTCCCTTGCCATCAGAATCCCCGGGGGAGGCTGGGCCCTCCTAAGCTCTGGTGGGTAAGGGCAGTAGGAAGTGGGGAGTGAATGTGGAGGAGAGTGTAGGAAATAAATTGTGTACTCTCATTTGCTTTTGGAGTGACTGGTTTAGGTACGTGGTAAGACAAAATTTTGGCCAAGGGTAAAGTATAATTTTCAAAAAGGTAAAATTATAAATATGAAAACATAAAATGAACACATGTCAAGGATTTTCATTCAACTCATTAATTAATGAGGTAACTAATAAGATTTAAAACTGAGTCAAGGGATCTCTGACAAGCTAGGGCATTTATCGGCAAATGTGATTCTTGGGTTAGATACAAAATTGGTTAATACCCAACAAGGCCAGAAACCACATACCAGAGTTATCTATTTTACAGAAAAGAATTATTTGCATCTCTTATGGACAAAAATATTCAAGTGAACCTCTGTGTCTGCAGAGTTATAAAAGAGCACAGATGATACACAGTTAAGTCTGGCAACTGCACTAAAGTAATACTCAGTAATCTCTTTTGTCTCTTCTGAGTTTTGGACACCAACGAGACATTAGGGAAGTCTGCTGGAAGCTTATAGGAAATATTCCCCAGCTCTGACGAGAGACCAAAAAAGGGTGACATATGCCCCTGTTAGCTTGTCTGGCCTTTGGTTACTGCTGAACGAAGGGGTGATACGAGGTAGTGCTGCAGCCATCGTGGTGGCTGCGAGACAGCGGCTTGATGCCCGAAGCCAGCCACGCCGAGGATGGGAGTAAAGACAGAGAAAGTGCTTGAAGCCCTGAGGGTATCACCGAGCCAACAGAGTTAACCACCCTCCTTGGACACTTCTTTTTAGGTGAGAGAGTGAATTTTATTTAAGCTGCTTCTGTTACTTGCAGTTAAAATGATCTTAAGTTCACTTGGTTCCTGCAGCTGTTGACTCTAGATCCAAGGAGCGGGCACTGGGTCTCCTTTGGCTACAAGTACCCAGGGAGTCAGAGTGTCTAAGGGTTTAGAATTTGGAATAGCGATCCAGGGAACCTACTAGGAAACCAGGTACTATACACTTGGAATAAATAATATATTCAAGAGAAACCTATCTGAAGATTCCTAGACTAGGCAATAGAAGATGAGTTGCAGATAATAATACATTAATAGCCCTCACATATATAAATATGTGACTATATTATCAGCACTAAGTTTTTTGTGAAAAAGGTAAACAATATGTGAGGAGACAGTTATAAGAACTAATTGGCTGGTGTCATAGCGATGAAATAATAAATTCTATGCAACAGACCAGCTATCAAACTATTTGGTGATTTTTTTTAAATTATAACTTACTGACTTTGTGTTCATAGTAAGCAAATTCCAGCAAGAAAAATCTTATCATATATTCGGTTAATATCCTTCCCTTTGAAGTATATAAAAATCAAATCCAAGAAGTAACAAGGTGACTAGTAATACAGGAAACTTTTATAAAATCTTTCTTCTAAAAAGCTCTAAGTAGCTCTCCTCCATCTATTATCTCGTTTGTCCCACACCGTATCTGTAGATGTGGTAGGTCCCTTTCATTTTTCAGTTTCATGATGCCCAGGAGAATTAAGTGATCTGGTTAAGATTATATGGTGGTTGCGTTCAAATACACGGTAGAGCCCCTGCTTCCGTCTCCTCCAGCAGAACCTTTTCTACACCCTCCAGCTTCCAGAACCACGGTAAAGACCAGTCTGTGGAGACAGAGCGGGTCCTTCTCAGGACCCCGGCCTGAGGCAGGACTGTGGAGGAGACACAGACAATGTAACCTTCATCTCCCCCTAAGCCCTTATCCTTACAGTTTCTGACACATCAGCTCCCTTCCCTACCAATCTGTCCTTCATCTGGCAGGGTCTCAGGGTGGATCTCAAACTCATCTTGCCAAAGATGTTGACACAAGCAATGACTCCTCGGTGATGCATGGCCCAGGCAGCTGCCATTGCTGGTTTCTGCCACATGGCCTTTGTCCTATCGTCCTATATTCTGAGGCACCTGTCTTGCTTCCTCTTTAGCGTTGTGAGCCCTCATGACCATGAGGAGTCCTCTGTGTCATAAGTCAGGGTGGAGTCAGGCCCTCTTCCAATGTAGCTATTGCAAGCACAATAGGAGTTGCCTATACCTGGTCCTGGGGTGCGATCTCCTTGAAAAAAGTGACCTTGAAACATCCTCAAGAAGTGGGAACCAGGAAAAAGCAGGAATCTCCAGTAACACCGCAGACACGACACCTTCTCTTTGTTTTTCCGTCTTCAAAACTAAGGTAGCACACCCCCATCTTCTGACATATTTTCTGACCTGGATTCACACTACATTAAAAATAAATTCCTCCTGCCACCTTCCCGGGAATACTTAGCCATTCTAACAGAATGCTGGCTGGGGAAACGTGTGGGGTGTTGGGTGAGGAGGCAGTTGTCCCAGCAACAGTGTGTCCGTCCTGGGTCCTCCTCCACTGTGCCAGCACCCATGTCAGGAAGGCCGCAAGGTCACCAAATGCTGGGCTTCAGCACAGAGGCTGTTCCCGTCCATCTCTTAAAAATCTAGGCTAATTGAACTTCCCCTTTCAACAGAAATGAGGGGTTTTTTGGAGGCGGGGAGCAGTTGGTTTGTTGGTTTGGTTTGGTTTGGTTGTTTCTATGTTAGCACTAGGGGCAAAAAAAAAATGAACAAGACATAGTGTCTGTCCCCAAGAAGTTCCCTTATGCCCAATTTGCTGTGGCATCTATAGGAGATGATGTTTTAAATTAGATAATTATTTAAACCAAAGAGAAGAAAGGTATAGGATTTCACTTTCAGAGAGAATAGGGTTCTAGCTTTTGTACAAGGTTCCAAGGTCCCTCAATACTGAACCAGCCGATGGAAGTTTGGGGGAGTTGGTAATGAGCCTCAGAATATAATCACGTTTTTACAAAACTTAGATCTGTCTGTGCAACAGAGGCTCAAGCCCACGGGGAGGAAGGAATTTTAGTGCTACATTCTCAAGAAAGCTTTTATTCAACTGTGAATATTCTCAGCTTTTAACATCATTATTTATGAGTGTATAGTTTTGGAATATTATAAATGTATAAATAAACCAAATTAAAATAAGTTCATGAATTCTCCAAAGGAATCAGAAAAAAAAAATCATTTCTTCTGTAACCTAATTCTTCTTAGTTTTTCTAGGGTCTTCTTTATCTCCTCTGCTGCTACACTGTATTAGTCACAGGTCTTCAAAGACACAGAGCCAATAAGAGATAAATAGGTATAGAGGGGCATATAAAGATAGAGATGAGACGAAGCTAGAGCTAGAGCTAGAGATTCAGTCTGAGTCCAACAGCCTGAGAAGAAGGAGAGTTTCTGTTCTGAGGGCAGAAGATAAGATGAGATGTCACAACTAAAGTAGTAGTAGTAGTAGTAGTAGTAGTAGTAGTAGTAGTAGCAGCAGCAGTAGTAGTAGTAGTAGAGAGAGAGAAACATTAACATGAGAGAGAAACATTAATAGGTTGCCTCCCATACATGCCCCAACCAGGGATCGAACCACAACCTTTTGGTGTATGGGACCATGCTCCAACCAACTGAGACACCAAGCCAGGGCTAAATGGACATTTCTTAATGTTTTGGCTATTACAAATAAGCCTTCTATGAACAATTTTGTACATGTCTTTTGTTAGATACCAGTAATTATTTTTCTTTTTTTCTCTCAGTATTTGTTATTTTATTTTTTCCATTACCATTTAGTCCCCTTATACACCTCTCCCCCTGCAATCACCACACTGTGTCCATGTCCATGAGTCCTTTTTCCTTTTTGCTCAATCCCTCTACCCCCTACACTCCCACTTTTAGCTGTCATTCTGCTCTCCATCTATGAGTCTGTCTCTATTTTGCCTGTTAGTTCAGTTTATTCATTAGATTCCACATATGAGTGAAATCATATGGTATTTGTCTTTCTCTGACTGGCTTCTACATAGGTAATTAATTTTCATGTGAGAAATAGAATTGAGTCGCGAGGTATTCAAATGTTTAGCTTTGGAGGTACTACTAAATATTTTTTCAAAATTTTTTTAAAATAACATTTTTTCAAAGTGGTTATACCAATTTATACCCTAAAAGCAATGTGAGAGTGTCCCAGTAGTTCCATATCTTTGTCAACACTTGTTCTTGTCAAGAGGTTTTTTTAGCCTTTCTGGTGGCTATGCCCTCATTTCTACATTGAATTACAACCACAGACAACATTTACACGGGGCTTAGTAGTTCGCAAACTTTTAAAATGTGTATCTCAATGCGAATTCCCTACAGCCCTGTAAGCAAGCAGGGAGGATGCCATTATCATCCCTACTTTATAGATGAGAAAACAAAGGCTCAGAGAGGTTAAGCAACTTTCCCAGGGCCATAACAGAGCGTGTGGTAGATATTCTCGATCCTGCATATCTACCATGATACATGGTTTATAGTTATTTGGGTCCGTGTTTTATCTTTGCTAGTTTACTAGCAATTTGAAGTTAGGCCTTATATTTCATTTATCACTATCTAATATATGAATAAATATAAAACTAAAAATTTTTTATTTATTCATAAAAACTTTATAATTGGTTATATTAACACAATGAATAAGAAGCACCATCGTTTGTTATCTGAATCAAAGGGTAGTATTTCAGATCTCCAGTTCCACAAATATCCAAATATTTAATCCCTATTTAATGGCTTTCTTGGAATGTTGAAGGATTCTAAAAAACTTAAATCCTCTCTTTGAAGGGTTATTTTGAACTCCTTTACTTTAACTAGTACTAAGTAGAACAAAATGTATCAAAAATATTTGGGTTCCTAAATGAATCAGATTTCAGCTTTGTTTTTTGCACACAAAACACCAAAGTTAGCATCTTTCTATGTGTTGTTCTCCTTATGTATAAGCTAACACATATGCCATGGACTAGTAAAGAAAATAAAAGATATAATACAACATAAACTATATGTATACGCATGTCCTACATTCAGCAGTGTTGGGTAGCTTATTAAAAGATATTTGATAGTCTTACTATTGTCTCTTAGAATGGTTTTACATCAATCAAAGATGTTAGGGGCTGTCAGTGAGTCCACGGCTAACTGTACCATGGAGCACGTGTTCCAGAAGATATCTGGCAAAGCGCAGAATAACGTGATTACTTTTTCTGTGATCAGAAAACATAGATGACATGTTTCAGTTATCTGACACCCATGGATAGGCAGACCTCAGCGTGCCCTGTAAATTTCCGCTTTGTTCAAGAAGAACGTACCACATGTTGCTCCCACCCAAGTGAAAAGCTAACATAGACATCTCGTAATACCTACTTTCATTTGTCTAAGTATGCTCATCTTTTTAAATGTGTTCATACCATTGCATGCATCTGTAAAACATTCTAACATCTAAAACTTCTTAAATGTTTTAAAATACATTTTTGAGGCACATTGTAAATACAAATTATAGACAATTGAACTCATAAAGCATACCTTGGCCTTCTTTATCAGAGAGTTCATGTCAAAACTGACTTTTAGTCTGAGTACCAAACAGTATCTTTTGCCTCAATGACTTAGGTCATCTTGAGAAGTAAACTCCACTGTATGTGCACTGACACTTTCCAAGGTGACCGTGCGATGCATTTGTAGCATCCTAGGTCTTTATACCTCAGGCTGTTGTAAGATATAATAAATTCACAGCATGCTGAAGGTATATGAGAATCACTTGTGATTCACAGGATATGATCAGATGTGGTGAATGTGTTTAATACAATTTTGTGTTGTATTCACGGCCAACTTGATTTCCAGGACAACGGTAAAAAGTTATTCAAGTAAATCTTCTACATAGAATCATTCAACAGTTTTCCCATGAAAAAGCATATTATAGATGTTTAACCAGAGTAATTTACCTTTTTGTCTTGATTTCCTTCAATTCTACCCCCAAAGTTCATTTTCAAGTTCAGGCATGCCTGTTTAAAAACATCCTGTCCCTCAGTAACAAATGAACGTACCTTTCATGCATGTAGTCCACTCCCAGCAACAGCTGGATAAACCATTCTATTATTTGACCTTCTGAAAAAGTTTTTCCAGCTTCCTTATATTCCTGAATTTTACAGTCCAGATCTCGGCCCTGAAACAAAATGACATAACTTATCATATTTTTTCAGTTAAAATTTTAAATTCAAACTCTCTCAAATACAGTTGATAAACAACAGTCACTGTTTTCATACGAAAGTGACGGCACACTGTCAACACTGTAACTGTCACCAACAAAGGTTCACTTCCTGACCAAGCTCCTGGCCGGCTCCTCCGAGCCCTCTTCGCACCCAGGCCTCAGCCCTCTCCCACAGACACCTGAACAAATGCAAACATATTCCCAACAGCTCAAGGCCACGTATCTAGGATGACCCTAGTCCCCCTTAAAGTGCCTGCCTGAGAAAACTCCAGGCTGCCAAAAGAATTGATTATTTGTTCCAGCCCACACCTCAGGACAGGGTCCCTGTTCCTGGTTTCTGTGGGAAAGTAGGAGCCCAACTTCTTGCCAGTTAGCAGACCTAGATGTACATGGACCAACCCCTTCCCGCTTTTTGTACTTTTCCCTTCCCTGACTCTGTCAGGCCCCCACTGTTCCCCCCACCCCATTCTCCCCTTATATTGTCCAGTCACCTCTGCACTTGTTAGAGTGGAGCTCGGCTCCTTCCCCTCCTGTCAGTAGTTAACAAATAAACTGTTTTCACTGCTTCAAGGAATTAATTTATGGCTGTATTTACCTTTTACATCACTCAAGGACAAAACCATTCTAAATGAGTTTTATTTTTATTACATTATCTAAATACGGCCTAAAATTTATTTTTATTACATTTCATTACATTACATATTTATATATACCCACATAAAACTAGGAATAACTTTTACTTACTCATAGTGTTTTATATAACAATAGAACCCTAACATGTATAGAAATTAAAAATATAAAGCCAATAAAAATTCAAATTAACATTAATATAAAGTAACAATGTGTTGCTGAAACTGAATTGCTACCTGCATTGTGCACAGAGCGCTGGCTGCTGGAGTAGATTCTTTTCATTCTGGCATGCCCGGACTCACTAACATGTGCCTTGGGTTGACTCAACTCTCCTTTTCCTTATTTAACTACAGGAAAACTCTCAGCAGTACAGCAACTGTTGATTTATGCAAAGTCCAAACAAGTCATTTAGTCAGTCTCTGTCCTACCACTCACTAGAGATAAGTGAAAGAATAATATTTTATGACAAAAAAGAATCACTACCACAAATAACAAACATCTAAAATTGCCTGGCAGACTATAAGGCCCTTTCTGACGATGGCGGCATAGGTAAACACTGCTCGCCTCCTCACACAACCACATCAAAATTACACTAAACTACAAAATGACTATTATTCAGAACCACCAGAAATCAAGCTAAATGGAAGTCCTACAACTACAGAATTAAAGAAGAAACCACATGAAGACTGGTAAGATGTGCAGGGACACGGAAGGTCTGGCCCTACACCCACGTGTGGTGAATAAAAACTGGGAAGGGTGCCTCAGGAGTGAAGGGACACAGCCCACAACAGGACACCCAACACAGGGTCCCAGTGCCAGGAAGATACGTTTCCATAACTCCTGGCTGTAAAAACCGGTGGGAATTGAGACCATGGAAAACAGAAACTGCAGGACTCCCTGGCAATTCTTCTTAAAGGGCCCATGCACAAACTTATTTAGACTCATACATTCTGAGCTCCAGCACAGGGGCGGCAGCTTGAAAGGCACCAGAGGCAAATGGGGAAGAGCTGAAGTGTCTGGCATCGAGGTGAGACTGGGAGACAGCTTTCTCCCAGACAGATGTGCTCGCGGAGGCCACTGTCCCTCTGATGAGCCCTCTCCCAGACAGAGCTCCCAGGCAGGCGCCATATCTGAAACTCCACCAACCTGCCTCACACTGTTTGCCATGCCCTGGTGATTGTGAGGCTTTGCCTCATGCAACTTTCTGGTCCACCCAGGTTGTTTCCAGGGGCTTTTCCATACAAATGGCTTGTCTGGGTTCAAGCTTCAGATTTTCTAAACCCTCTCAAACAAGCAGCATCTGGCCTCAGCAAGCCCTGCACCTCTTGCTAAGTGGCCCCAGGCCCTACACTAGCAGCAGCTGGCCTTGGTTCACAGCTTGGCCTTGCTTGGACACCTCTAAGCTCAGCGCAAGTGGCAGCCATCTGCAGATCATTTTGTAGCTTTATGCCAGGTGGCCCCAGAGAGAACAGACAAAACACAGGCTGTGGTAGTTCCCAGGGAGCCCCAGAGCCTGTGCACCCAGTGGACAGCTAGAGACCATGTCAGAGGACCACCACCCAACCACCTCTACAAGCAACATTCTCGGGGCAGACTCAGTGGGCACCACAGCCCCAGTGAAGTAAGTCCTACTCTGTGGAGTAGGGCCCTGCACAGCTGATCCTCTACAGTGGTTGGAGGTTGGTAGTCAGTGGTCACAGACAGTCCTTGCAGCTGATCAGCCTGGGTAAACCCCTCCCACTGACCTGCCAATAACAATCAAAGCTGAACTACAGGAGGAGATTATACGCAGCCAACAGGGTGGGCATACCTCAAATACCCAGCTTGGGTGATAGGGGAGGCTGTGTCACTGGGCCCTATAGGACACCTACTACATTAGGCCACTCTACAAAGCCTAGGAGATGTAACAGTTTATGTAATACATATAAAAAAACACAAGGAGGCTGTCAAAATGAGGAGACAAAGAAATATGGCCCAAATGAATGAACGGAACAAAACTCCAGAAAAATAACTAAACAAAATGAAGACAAGCAATCTACTAGATGTAGGATTCAAAGTACTGGTTATAAGGATGCTCAATGAACTCAGGAGGAGAGAAGATGAACTCAGAGAGAACTTCAACAGCGTAAAAAAGGACATGAGAGCCATAAAAAATAACCAATCATTAATGAAGGATACACTAACTGAAATAAAGAACATTTTACAAGGACTCAACAGTAGAATGAATGATGCTAAAAATCAAACCAGCAATTTGAAGTATAAGAAAGGAATAAACACTCAGAACATCAAACAGAAAAAAGAATCCAAAAAAATGACGATAGTGTAAGCAGCCAATGGGACACCTCCAAGTATATCAACATTCACATCATGGGCGTGCTGGAAGGAGAAGAGAAAGTGCAAGAAATTTAAAACCTATTTGAAAATACGACAGAAAACTTCCCTAACTTGGTGAAGGAAATAGACATACAAGTCCAGGAAATGCAGAGAGTCCCAAACGAGAATAACCCAAAGAGGCCCACACCAAGATCATAATTAAAATGCCACATCATAATTAAAATGCCAAAGGTTGAAGATAAAGAGAGAATCTTAAAAGCAGTGAGAAAAAAAGCAGTTAGCTACCTTCAAGGGAGTTCCCACAAGACTGTCAGCTGATTTCTCAGAAGAAATTTGGCAGGCTAGAAGGAATTGACAAGAAATATTCAAAGTCATTGAAAGCAGAGACCTACAGCCAAGCTTGCTCTATCCAGCAAAGTTATCACTTAGAATCAAAGGGCAGATAAAGAGCTTCCCAGACAAGAAAACACTAAAGGAGTTCATCATCACCAAACCATTATTATATGAAATGTTAAAGGGACTTATTTAAGAAAAAATCAAAACTATGAATAATAAAATGGCAACGAATACATATCTGTAAACAATTAAATCTAAAAAACAAAATAAGCAAACAAGCAGAACAGAAACAGAATCATAGATACAGAGATTGTTTTCATGGTTGCCAGATAGAAGGGGGGTTGGGAGGATGAGCAAAAAAGGTGAACGGATTAAGTACCAATTGGTAATTACAGAATTGACATAGGGATGTAAAGTACAGCACAGGAAACAGAGTAGCCGAAGAACATACAGGGGCTGGCAGAAGCAAGGCCTGCTTGAGTGTGGTTCATAGGTTAATAATATGGGTGTAATAATTTATTGTTTTAATTTGAACATTTTACCTAAAATGTCATATGGTGTGCTTGAGTGTGATATTGTTATGTTACAGAATTACATGCTTGTGATTTTGGTAATAAAAGATTTTGTAATAAAAAGGGAGTGTTATTTGTGCTGGACCCTGTATATGCATGACCCATGGACATGGACAATGGTGTGGGGAGTGCCTGAGGAAGTAGGCGGGGGCTGGGTGAAGGGGGGCACAGGGGGAAAAATTGGGACAACTGTAATAGCATAATCAATAAAATGTAAGTTACCCTTTCTAGTATATCTTAATGTATTTTACTCACCATAGAAATGAAAACACAAACTGTTAAACTCTCTTAGAAAACCACTGCACCTTACCTTATACACTGACACATTAGAGACGATTCAAGAACCGTTCCTCTGAAGAGGAGGACGGGTTAGACGCAACTGTGTCTTGTTTGGGGGGCGTCAACAGTACGGGCTCCATGAACAGAGAAGAGGTTTGTGCCACTTCCATAGGAGCACTCAAGCCGAACACGAAGCTACTCACAGACTATTCCTGACAGAGTCATCATCATCAAATGCAAAGGAAAAGCATTTATAGGCAATTAAACAATCAAAGGGAAATTACTTCCAATCAAACAACATGAAGTCAACAGAACAACTGATTTGCAGTGTATTTTTTATTTCCTAGCAGTGCATATGAAAATGTTTCTGTAGCATATTCTCTCCTTCTGCACAGAGCAACCTCACGTCAAAAGAGCATATCAAATTTTCAACTTTCAACTTGCTCAAGTTCAATTTTCTACTAAATTTTCTGGGCAAGGGGTTCAAAGCTCATTGGAATTCCCAAACACCGTGAACCAGACACTAACTCCTTGTCAGAAAGACCGCCATTTCTTCTCGCCCTCCAAGCCTGTCTTTATCTTTATGCCTCCTCCCTTTTCAACCCTAGGGTGCATCAAAGTTAGACCGCACACGCTGTGTTGTCGTAAAGCTCCCATAAGTTCCCTAAAACATTTTTGACAATAGATTATTATAACATCTGTGAAGTAGTCACAAAAGCCCTTCAGATGAAAGGCAAGCTATAAATGCACATATATATTCCAATCCCAATTTTCCTTTTCTATCATGGGAGATTCTAGCGAAACTTTTTCTCACAAATTTTTTTTTTAAATTAAAATAAAAACACTATCTCCTTTTAATATTCCCTTTAGATTCTCTGAATATAATAAAACATATCCAGTGGAAGAAAGACAGTTACCTACATGTTGCTGTCTCCTTCCTGAACAGCTTCAGATGAGGAGTGACAGACAGGAAGGAAGAAGGGAAGGGAAGAAGGGAGAAAATGAGAAAAGAAGGAAAGACGGGAGGAAGGAAGGGAGAAAAGAAGGAAGGGAGAGAGGGAGAAAAGAAGAAATAAAAAGGAAAAGAAAAAGAAAAACTTGCCTTAAACAAATATCCAAGGAGCTGTTGCAACCTAACATGTCTTACTTTAGGAAGGTCATGCATAGGTACAGTTGTCCCTATGAAAATGGTCTTTGCCTATGCAGAGCACACTCCCTGGGTGGCATTTATTGTTAGTCTGACAATCACCTCCTATGCTCCCTCTGCAAGTCGTGCGTAGAAGTTGCTTGTCTGTTTCCTGCATTGATATTAAATGTGTGCATAATTTCCTGTGACTAAATAAGTGTATATATTTAGACTATTGAAAAAAATAGGGCCTGGAATAGTAGCTCTTAAACTGCAATGTCAAAAGGATATACTCGCCCTTGCACTCTAGTAGAACCATAAAAAGAAGGAATGCACTCATTCTTACTATTAAGCAAGGGACATGGTCAATCAACAAGAATGCCAAAAGGTTAAATCAGACAGTCGGGTCTCATCCTCCTCAAGTTACTCCCCCTGCAATTTTCATTTTGCATATTGATCTCCAAGAAAAACTATTTGTGTTGTATTTACTTTGTTCTTTAATAAACACTCTATAGGTTATTTTCTCAGGATTTAATTAAAGCAATCAAGTCACTCACAGATTAAGACACAACAAATTCTGTTTGTATATAACAAAGAAAGAAATACAATTTTTTGTGAAGCAGTCTGACTTCAGCTCAGCACTATGGACAGCACTTTATTTCTCGAAGCCACCTTCCAAGTAAAAACTCAAATGTTTTTAATGAAATGTCACACCTCAGTTTAAGAAATTCCTTTTTTTAATCTTCAACTGAGGATATGTTTATTGACTTTTAGAGAGAGAGAGAGACATTGATGTGTTTTTGTCTCCTGTATACACCCTGATGGGGATCGAACCCACAACCTCAGTATGTGCCCTGATTAGGGATGTAACCTGCCACCTTTTGGTGTATGGGTTGACATTCAAACCAGCTAAGCCACCTGGCCAGGGCAAGAAATTCTTATTATAATATCTGCATATTGTGTTTTCTTAATTTGTCTTTGAGAAATATTTAATCCTTGTACTGCTATAACAACTTTAATTAAAAGGATATTGACTTTAATTTGATAATGTTGCCCTAAAATGATATTACTGAGAGAAAATGCTTTTCTTCACTAATATCACCTCTTGAAAGTTGCAACAAAAGCCTTGATATTAAATTGTAAGGTTGTAAAAATCTACAAACCAAAATGTAACATTTGGTGGATTAATGGTGTCTCTTCCCAATCCCCACCCCAGTTGGCCAACATAAGCTTGACTCTGAAATGCCCACACCTTGAAGACATGAAAAGCAATTCAAATACAGTGTCTAAACTCCATTTTGATCACCATTAAAAAGTTCTACATCCTAAAAGGATTTCATTTTTTAAAAATTCGAGTTTTTTAAGTCAACAGAAGCACTTATGACAAGTTTAAAAGGCCAAAGTAGAGCCCTCTTAGAAGCCTGAATACAATGAACCTGCAATATTCAGAGCATATACAAAGAACAAAATAATCTCATGGTTTTGGGGCTGGGAGGAGCTTGAAAAGTTGTCCTTCCCTCCTCCTTCATTTTAAAATAAAAAAGCTGCCCCTTATTAATTCA
The DNA here is from genome assembly GCA_004026765.1 of Micronycteris hirsuta. Lineage (NCBI taxonomy): Eukaryota > Metazoa > Chordata > Mammalia > Chiroptera > Phyllostomidae > Micronycteris > Micronycteris hirsuta. Next base: position 82,960 of record PVJI01001634.1, on the reverse strand, counting down.
TTTGGTTGACATCTTAAAATGTTCCCTTCACATTTTTCATCTCCTTAAATAAACTTTCAGTACATCCTTCCAGAGGACTTCAAATTCTAGCATGCAGAAGAATCATCCAGGTGGCTTGTTTACAATGCATATTCCTAGGCCATCTCAACTGAGACTCTGATTAAGGAAATCCGGAGAGGACCAAAAAGTCTGTATCTTTTTAGCAAGCATCCCAAGTGACTCTGAGACAGGTGGTCCCTAGACTATACTTAAAGAAAACACTGCTGGATAATAATGCAGATGGGTTACAAACATAGTATTTCATGCATGCACAGAAATATTTTGTCCAATAATTTGAAAAATTTCAAGGCAAAAAAAAAATGTACTTGGGAAAGTCAAGGTTGAATCAGAATCATTTTATAATAACATTTTTTAAAACCCTGTGACATTACTCAGGAAAATGCCAACAGATGGAGGTAAAACACAGGGGAAGAAAATCCTCTGTCATTATATTGTAGAACCAGAAAATGTGTCCTTAGAATTATGGAAGTTTACTATACTGGAGTGCATGAAAAGTAGGGGAAAAGTCAAGCCATATCATGCTCTTAAAAGCAAAGTAAAAAAAATCTAGCTTCTAAACAGTTACTAAAGAATGCTACGTAGTATCATGGTGGTTGTGTCTGATTAACGGAAACCATTCCTAGACTTAGATGCTAATGTTTTTCAAATCCTTTCAGAGTAAGTGTTCTTCCTGCTGAGGTAAATGTACATGAAAAAGAATAAAATGGTAAAACTCATTTTTATCTTAAGAAGTGACATGAAATAATGCTTCATCTATAAATCACTGGGTTGTTTTCTTTAAAAAAAAACTTTTTGAGGTTGGCTATTCTAATTCTATCTTTGAACACATATTTACATAAAGCCATATGTCAGCTAAAGCCATATCCCAAATGCTGTAAGTTCTACTGAGTTTATGAATTGCTTTATATTAGTGTATTAGTCCTTTCTTTCAAATGAAACCAGCTTTGCTTTTCAATATTTTACATGAGCAATTTTAAGTAAAAATCAGTGGCCTTATTTTTTTGACTTTTTTTGTTAAAAGGTTACAATATTTCATAGTTTAAACAAAGGAAGTAAGTGGAACAAATAACGTGGCTTTAATTTTGGTACATACAAAAATCACGCACAGATCGATTTGTGTGTATAAAAACAGGAGACACACTGCTAACAGTCTCCCTTAGACACGCCAGGCGAACACAGAGCAAATTCCAGGAAGCTGACCCACTCCAGAAGAAATGCCAAGGAAAAGAAAACCAGAGGGCCCTGCTGGGCCGCCTCTCTGAACATAATACTTAGTTCCCTCAATCAGCAGCAACCCAGCAAAGCAAGCCACTGAAGACAGCCCTGATGTGTGGGCACCTGGCGCTCACACCAGGAAGGATGGGTTTATGTCTCTCAAAATGTATATGTTGAAATCCTGACCCCGGTGTGATAATATTAGGACGTGGGGTCTTTGGGAGGTGATTATATCATGAGAGTAGAGCCCTAATGAATGGAATTGTGTCTTTACAAAAGACACCTCCCAGAGCTCCCTCACATCTTCCACCATGTGAGGACACAGCGAGAAGATGGCCATCTGTGAACCAGGACTGGGGCCTTCACCAGACACTGAATCTTCCAGCACATTGACCTCAGACTTCCACTCTCCAGAGCTGTGAGAAACAGATTTCTGTCATTTATAAGTCACTGAGTCTATTGTATTTTGCTATAGATACCTGAACAGACCAAGACAGGTGGCCTCTAATCAATATCATAATGATAAATATCCTGAGTGTCTTTCATCTATAAACAACTAATTCTGGGTGGTGGTCACCCCAGACAGAGCTTCAGGACTATAAGCAATGGCACTGAAGGACAGAAAAAGGTTTGCCTCTAATTGCAGACCAAACACACCCAGTATGATGTTGTAAGGACTCTCTGAGAGCTAATTACCCTGGTTGCTACATGTTACTGCCAAGTTCACTTGCCAGAGTCTACTGACACCCACTAGGGTTTCAAGATAGCAAGACTCAACCCACTTACTTGGTTTATTTAAACAGTTTTAACTAAACAAGAACCATAAGAGAAATTTCGAATGTTCTTTTTGTAATACAAACAGATCATTGGCAAGTACTTGCCTGAAAGTTGCCATCAGACTCATTAATTTTAAAAATTTGCATGTTTCCCTCCTTATAGTAAAGGCTGCAAATCAAAAACTCAGAGGTACCCCTTGCTGGTATAGCTCGTGGATTGAGCACAGGCCTGTGAACCAAAGGGTAGACTGTTCAGTTCCCAGTCAGGGCACATGCCTGGGTTGCAGGCCAGGTCCCCAGTAGGGGTTGCGTGAGAGCAACCACACATTGATGTTTCTCTACCTCTCTTTCTCCTTCCCTTCCTCTCTCTCTAAAAATAAATAAATAAAATCTTAAAAAAAAAAAAAAAAGAATCTTGTTTCCATTTCCAATTCACACTGGGGGAAGTGAGCCATAGTGCTAAAACTCAGAATTCAGGAGACTTGCCTCTGCTATGTCCAGCCCTCTATTTTGGCATTTAAATGTCTATCTAAGCAACCACTGTAAGAAGTTTGTGAAATGCCTCCCCACAAAAAAGATATTGAAGCATTCTTCTGCAGCACTTCCTTCTTAAACATATTCATTCTGAACTTTCCAAATGAGAGAAACCCTTCATTAGAAACAAATTAGTCAATTACCTAGAAATGATCATTCTTAGCTGCAAGACATGAGATCCCAGGTCTCTGCAGTTCAGTTTGTGGTTTGGTAATGGAACTTTTGAGATATCTCTTTGCAGATAACTTTTTGAAACAGTTTTATTAAGATTTCAAGAAGAGAAGGAAACTCTCACCTCACAGTACTCCGTGATAATGCAGAAATTATCTTGCTCTACAAAACTTGCGTGGAACTTGACAATGGCTGGGTGGCCCAGCTGGGAAAGGAGCTGGGCCTCCAAACTGGCCTGCACAGTCTCATCTGGACTGAGTTCTCCAACAGAGATTTTCTTCAACACCTTTCTGCAGCCAAAAAAAAATTTTTAAATACATTTAGAGCTAAAAGAAATACACACACATTTAATAGATCTGAACAAGTGGTGCAGGGCCATCTAATTAATTCCCAGGCTGTGACCTACGCATACATCTGGTATTGCCTGCTACAACACTGTGTCTCCAGGTGGTGCCTGGGCCTGCTTCTCTGTCCCAGCCCGTGACACGGCTTCCCCAAGGCCTCTGACGCGTACCTGTGGCTCTACAGTGTGGGTCAAATAGGGCAGAGATGGAACATCATCATTGTGGGCCCTTCCTCTGTCTCTCTAGATGTCTCCACTTCTCTCTGTTATTTGCATGGTGGCTCTCTGTGTTTGTCTTTTTCTGCCTCTCTGTATTTTTTCTCTGTCATATGTTTGTTTTCCTTTGTTTCTGTCTCTGCTTTTTGATTTCTCTCTCTGTGTCTATCTTGGTGTCAATATCTCTTTGTCCCCGTGTCCCTTTGTGTATGTGCGTGTGTCTCTCTCTGTATGCAAATACAATGTAATATAATAAAATGTAATATAAATATGTCACTGTCCCTCTGTCTCTTCTTCTTGCTGCATCTATCTCTCTTTCTCTCTCTCTCTCTGCCCGTGTCCCTCAGCCTCTGTGTGCATGTCTAACACACCCAGTGCGCACAAGCACATACGCACACATGCTCTCTCTGCCCGTGTCCCTCAGCCTCTGTGTGCATGTCTAACACACCCAGTGCGCACAAGCACCTACGTGCACGTGCTTCTCTCCATCTCTAAGCTCTCAAATTTTCTAAATCTATTAATAAGACAATATCTATGTATTTTATTTTTAAACTATTCTTTGCATAGCATACTTTATTATTACTGATATTATGAGAAGAGAAAAAAATCTAAAGGCATTGTCAGAGGTATTTAGGATCTTAAGCATATATAAATGGAACAAAAACTCATTAAATCTCCAAATTATTAATTTAAAAGTTGTAATAACTCAATGAGTAGTGGACCAAAACATTATTTCTTCCCATCTAAGAAGAAAGTAGTCTGCTGAACAAACCAATTACAGTACCAGAGTGTAAACTAGATAGCCAGGGAGAAGCACTTCAGGGCACCAATTAGTGTGCAGACAGATTCCACTGATTATAAGTGAGCTGTAGCTGTTCATTAAGGCAAGTTCTGCAGGACCTGTACTAGAAATCATTTTCCAAAAAATGTTTTTTAAGAGTTACCACCCATGCATATTAATGAAAATGTACTTATATAGAAACTCTCTTAAATAAAGGCCCTTGAACCAATTCATGGATTAACCAGAGCCCTCCAGTCCTTCCTAACAGATGCGGACAGTTGCCTCTCCCAAAGGGAATGCCTGGGGCAGGGAGATGCTCTCGGGCACGCCCATTTCTGCCCTTCATTTGAGAGGTGTGTGCCTACCCAAGTCACTGTGTTTATTCTCAAACTTGTTTATGCCCGTTGTGATCATTATTGTAAATCTGTGACTAAAATATGACAAACTGATGAAGGATAAGTGTGAAAACTATCTTTGCTAGAAAAACTAAGTCAAATGCTTACCCCAAAAACCTGACAAGTTGCAAAAAATGTGGTTAAATAAGTAACTGACAAGACGATTCTGAAACATTGGTTTAAAAATGTAAAAATCCAGTATTCTTTTCAAATGTTCTTCATGGTCCTCCCATTCTGAATTCACCCCACCCCGAAAAGACAGCCAGAGCAGGCACGTTTCCGCAATGAGAGGGTGACCTCGCGGGCGCTGCTCTGGCATTTCCAAGTCTTCAACTACGACTGCAATCTAGAAAGTTGGAGCACTTGGCTCCCTTCCCCTAAATGTGCTTTCACATTGGTTTTGTTCATTGTAGAATGCCCTATTAGGTCCCTATTGATAATGAAGAATATTCTAGAGAAATGCTTGCTTGGTAACATATTTTAGGGAAAAACGTCTTTCAAGAAGTTGGCTAACAATGATCCCATGTTATTAAGAGTGGCATCTCAGATTGTTAGTATACCATGAGGAGCTTGAAATGACATACGCAGTTATGTTTCTCTGTAGCTTCTGAGGACTATAAAGCAGCAAGCAGAGCTCAGTGACATCTTCATAGTGCTTTCCCAGTAAATTACTGTGCCCCAGCTGACATGCAGTACACAAGTCACAGTGGTTAAGCAAGACAATAGAAAGCCTTACGCAAACTTGTAATATTCTCTCGCTGTGAAGGACCAAATTCTATGAAAAGGTTTAACATACTTGTTTTTCCTCACAAACATCAACCATTGTCTAACAGGGCATACGATTTTACATACAGTTACCTGAGCCTCACCTGGCAGCCTGATGACAAAGCATAAAATCTCATTTGCCCACAGCTTGGCAGGTAGGACTATTAAGACAGGTAATATCTAGTACAATCCTCTCTGGCTGACACAGAATCATTCTACCTTCCTTCCTCACCTAAAATTGTGTCACTGGACTGACAGAGGGAGCTCTCGTTGCATATCACGTAAGATGAGATCTATATCAGCCAAGGGAAGCATGGAAACTTACCAAGTCAAGGACAGCTTGTCACCTGCTGAGTGACTCACAGCCTGTAACCCCCTCCTAAATAACATGACAGATTCTTACTTCATCAGACTCCCAACTGTTCAGGAGAAGTTTACGACAGGAGCAAAAACGGATATCCCCGCAGACTCATTTTGCAAACATTCTGTTCTCTCTCCTGAGTGTTACACTTCTTTCTTTGTAGAATCAGCAGTGAACTGATAAAATTTGGAGAGTGACACTGGAAATCTGCGATAACCATAGCGAATTTCATTCCCTTAGAATTTGCCCAGCTTTCATACAAATAGGACAGATGACATTGGTGAGATGTTAAGCAAGGGTTGTTTTTCCCCAAATTTCCTCATATCCTTTCACATTTTCCCCATTGAAGCAGCAGTAAATGGAAAAAGATGACATCACAAACTACAGAGAATGAGTCAAATCCTTGCTTTTTATTTTCCAGTGAAGAGACCAAGACCAAAGAGAAAAGACACAGAGGAACACCTGACCAGTGGGTGAGTGTCCTCCCTTCCCCCGGGGAGAAAGAGACCTTCTGGACCAGATGAAGGGAGGCAAGAAAGTTAGTACTGCTGAGCCCTTGAAAAGAGTTCATGATCCTTGGCCAGGTCCACAGAGCAGTATAGAAATAGAACTCCAAGATGCATAGGGGATCCTAAGCGCAGAAGACCTGTGCTCTTTCTAAAGGAGGCCATAGAAAACAGCGGGACACTCATGTTTTCTGGGGTTCGGGGGTGGGGGGCAGGAGTGAAAAAAAGGTCTTCAAGGGGAAAATAAGACAATGGGCCTAACAGAGCTCTAGAATCTCCCATGAGGATTGCAGAAAGTGGCAGAAAGATGTCCTGTGCAGCCGTAACCATCTCAGTGAAATCCAGTCCGCCGGTGGGACTTCCCAGCTTCAACAACCAAGCATTGCAAGTGTAGAGTAAAAACCTACCATGTGTCTATGGGGTAGTGGGCACTGGGCACTCATGGTCCCTGCCCTGTGTCTCTCCTGGGAAAGACAGATATTAAACAGAAAAGTATGCACAAATGTGTGTGTGTACATGTATGTTTTGTTTTTAAAAACTTCACATCGAGACAAATGCTATGAAGTGAAGGTAAGTGATGACTGAGGCCCTCCTGATTTAAGATGCTGTGACTCTTTGATGTGATTAACAGCTAGTGCACCCACTTAGGGCAACGCCACAGGAAATAGAGTTTAACCCCAGCTTAAACAAGAAAGTAATTTTTTTCTTATTTGATTTTTTTAATTCAGTATTTACCTGTTCAACAGAGAGAAAAATAATTCTGCTCAGGACTTTTAAGATAGAGTTTTCATTCATCTAGCAAGGTAGCAATTATTTTAATAAATTCTTTTTCAAATGGTAATCTCTCATTTTTTCTAATTTATAAGGAGATATCATTTCATTATAGGAATTTCTGAAGATGAAACATAAGGAAAATATTACTCACAATCCACCATTAACATTTCTTTGTATTTCCATCTTTTTGCTACACATCGTTTTTAACAGTAGAGGCCAAACAGTTCACACAATTTGCCTGCTGCTACTTTCACGAGACAGCATCGTAGCTGACACCCATCATTTGTGGCTGCCCAGCAGCTTTAAACGACCTCCCTGCAACTGTAATAGATTCCTGGACTGTGGGTCCTGCCTTCCCCAGGTAGATAAAAACAGACAACAAACAAACCCTACACCTTCCACCTTCCTTTAATTGTGGTCCTGTATCTAACCTGGGTTCCACCAGTCAGCTACACCCATCCAAGACTTCACCTTGGGTGTGAGCTGTGTGAAGACACAGGGTGGACAGAGGGCCTCCCTTTTGCTAATACAGGTGTCAGGAGAAAGAGCACAGCTGTGAGGAGTGGCAGCAGGTCACTTCACTTCTGGCTGATGTTTCCAGAAACTTAGCTGTCGGCCTGCTCCTCTCTGCCCTCTCACTGCCACTGTGCTTATCTGTATTCTGGTACAAACCCTTTTCAGTTCTTATTTACACCTGGGAGTCCTGATCAGTGTAGTTATAAAGACATAAGCGCATTCAGAAGTTAACATGAATCACAGTAGACGCTTTGGGATAATGAAAATTGAACCTCCAAAGGCTTGACTCATGAGGTTAATTTTTATTTATTTATTTGAGTCTTAAAACATTAAGATCTTCTAAGGGATTTAAGGTCACAGTATTTCTCATTTGCAGGTAGGAATATCATGATAGTGGGAATCATTATTTTGAAAGTTATTTCATCCCCTTTAATATGGCATACAACTTTAAAATGTAAAGGGCATGAAAATGTAATGTCAGAGAGTGACATGTATTCCAAAAAGTGGCACACTGATAAAAAATGGAAAAGCCAATTAGCAACAAGACAAAATAACAAGTATTGGAGAGGATGTGGAGAAAAAGGAGCCCTACACACTGTTGGCAGGAATGCACATTGGCAGCCACTGTGGAAACCAGTCTGGAGTTTCCTCAAAACGGAGCTACCATAGGACCCAAGTGACTCTTCTGAGTATCTACATGAAAACAATGAAATCATTTATTCATAAAGATATGTGTACCCCTGTGTTCACTGCAGCATTATTCATGGCAGCCAAGACACAGAAACAACCCATGTGTTCTTCAATAGATGATTAGATAAAGAAGATTCAGTACATGTATATGGTGGAATAATTCTCAGCCATAAAAAAGACGAAATACTTCCATTTGTAACAATGCGGGGATCCTGAGAGTACCATGCTAAGTGAAATAAGTCAGACAGAAAAAGACAAGAATCACATGATTTCATTCATATGTGGTATATAAGAGATAAAGCAACAATTGAACAAGCAAAACAAACAAACAAAAACTCACTGACATAGACAACAGTACGATGGTTATCAGGGAAAGGGGGTGGGGGAGGGTGACGAGGGTAAAGCGGGTTAAATGAACGGTGATGGAAGGAGACTAAACTTTGGGTTATGAGCACACAATGCAATATACAGGTGATGTATTATATACTTGCATACTTTATAATCATATAAATTTATTTATATATTTATCTGTATAAATTCATATACATTTTTTAAAGGGGAGAAAAATGAAAAAAATAGGAACTAATGGTACCTAAAGAGTAGCTGAAAAAAAATTGTAGATGTTAGTGAAGCATATACCAGATAAAATTATTTTATTTCAGTTGTTTTTGCTTCTCTTAGCAATTCAAAAACATATTTTTAAGGACTGTTGTCAAAGAAAAAGAACAAAAATATTTTATGGGTCATCATCATCATGCCATAATCTATGATCTGCTCTTTTTTTTAAGAATTAAATCCCTGCCTTCAGCTCATTTGGGGCTAGAATTCTCATTCATCTGGTCTCTTCCTCTCCACCCCGATCACAGGCATGTGGCAGAGTTTAGAACACAGTAAGGGCTCCGATGACATCTTGGTACAGCACAGGTGCCTAGGGCAAACATCAGCAACTGAGGAGCAAACGCCTGCCGAGCCCAACTTCAGACTCCACACAAGGCCCCGGACAGCTGTTACCAAATAAATTAAGATAGAAAATTCTACACGTCAGTTGTTTTACCATCTCATTACTGCCTTCGGTATGCCAAACACAATGCTATGTGCTGGGAATACAAAGATGAGAAAAATAGAAATCCTGCCCTCTTAGACAGTTCAGTCTCATCGAGGAGGCCGATGAGAATAAAAATAGCAGAAAATTTATGATAAATGCAATAACAGAGCTAGGGGTGGGGCGTGGGGCTCCCCAACCCTTCTTTGAGAAGAGAAGAAAGGCCAAACCTACAGACGAGAGTGCCGGCACGCTGGCTTCTGCACACGGAACTACTCTGTAGTATTCCGAATCGCCCATTCCCCAGCTGGATCCCAAGTAACAAAAAAAACGGATTTATTATTCTTTTCTATTTGCCCTATATAATCAATACCCAGTAGATGAATGTCTGTACTTGCATTACTTGAATAGGCTGTGAATGTTAATAAGCACGTAACTTTTTTTTAAAACTACCTCCAAAAAACTCATAATTTTTATATCTATATAGCATTCTTTAGAATAACACAAACACACACACACACATACCTACAGTATACATGATGAAATGTGGAATGAAAATGTTACAAGAAGGTGTACTTTTAAAATATCCATAAAACTAGCAAGTTCACAAACCACTCCTTCCTTTCTTCTCCACACATTTATGTATCCCCATTTATATATAAAAGAAAGCATTTAAGCTTTATATAACAAGATTTTCAATAATGTGAGGAACTGTCCCATTAAGCCATGCTCTGTTCTAGAAGACCCTGTTTGCCTGGAGTCCCCAGGAACCAAGTCCCGAGAAAAGGAATTGAGTGCGATAGTCAATTCAGGCAGTAGAAAGCAGTGGGGAAGTGGGATGAAGGAGGGAAGCCGTTCTAGGGCCTATTACCAAGCTGGCCACCACTGTGGGCACCTGTGGCTTAATTTCATGGAGCCCGTGTAGAACACACCTCTGAGTTCCCTGCCTGAGGGTCAAGGACCAGCTCCTTTTTGGTTAAGACTGCTCCCTGGGAGTGCTAACACACCCACTCTTCCGACCTGCTGGAGTACAGTGGCCCTGACGGCCAGAGAGAGGCCTCAGGCTGAACTGCAGGTGCTGGCAGTGGGAGGCTGGGTCCATGCACAGGAAATATTAATTGCCCAGGGAATACCAGCAGCTCTTCCACAGGGATAAAAATAAAGAAAATTTCCTCTGTTTTAAATTCTGGTCTATTTTATCAATCAATACTCCTGAAGATGGCTAGGATACTCCTGCAGCTGGCTAGACAAAATAAGGTGTCTTGAATACTGAATAAGGAAACTGCAAATCAATTATAACCTACATATAAATTCCATTTCCTAAGGTTTTCAAGGCTGATTGAGTTTACAAACACATTAGCAGCATATAGGAGTATTACATACAGATAATAACAAAGAATAAATAATTGATCATAACTAATATAAAGATAATAAAGAACAAATAAGAGTAGAAGTATTTTAGACATTTTTGTTTGGCAATATGCTATTCTTGGCTCCTGTCTAGATTATATTTTCATTTGTGGTGTCAAATTCCATGCGGTGTTTCAATGCTGGTACCATAACAAATTATGCAAGTTGTCTTTTTTCCCCCTAAGTAACAGAAGAGAGTAAACAGAAATTTCAGGAGTGGGAGGTTTGAAGACAAATATTGCCTGAATAAAAAATACCTAATAACCATGCAAATTTCATGACTTTTCCATCTGTATAAATTTTTTGAAAAACAGAAATGGCTCATGGCTCGGGGCTGGAAGCAGCACTGGTGCTCACTGCAGGTTCTCTGCAGAGGATCTTTGCTGTTGGCGCCAGAACAGAGCTGCCTGCAGGACAGCCTGCGTCCGACCCTCCTCCGGACGGCTCCTTGGAGGTCATGTGGGGAAGGGTTAAAAAGTCTAAGTGCTCTGTGTGCAAGCCCTTCTCCCAGGGCTTGACCGAAGAGTCTGTATAGCAAAACCAAGAAATCCATCAATGAGTATTAATTATCTGGGGATCTGCAAAAAGCCAGCATTTGTTCTGGCCATGCTGGGAGAACCTTTATATTTATGCATTCACTACAGGGAGGCTATTTCCTCTGCCATTTCTAAATCACGGCTTTCTGGGTCTTTTTTCTACAGACGCTAAAAGTTCTCTTTACCTGCAGGGACATAGTAGAGTCACTTCTCATTTCCCCCTCAAAACCATTTATGGCTCCCCTTCCCACACACCTTCAGACAAGTGGTCAGGCAACTTCATTTTTCTTATTTATACAGATGAGTAAGGCCTTTGAATATTGTAGCGTAATTATTTTAAGAGACATTGCTGGCTGTCTACCCACCTCCCTATACCTCCACCATCACATGCTCTGGAGTGAAGGGCCCACTCCCCAGCACCTGGGAGGGATCATAATTGATCTAAACCTATCATGCAATCCCATGCCCTTTGCCAGTGATTAGTTTAGGCCCATGAGATGTGAGGAAAAGTCTCTTGGGGGTTCCTAAGAAAGATGTTTCTTATTGATAAAAAGAAGCACGGGAGGAAACTCCTTTAACCTGCCTCTTCATGTTATCACCTGCATGTGACCCCTTGAACTTTGGCAGCCAGCTGGGGTCATGAAAGAAGCCACCCTAAGAGGAGAGGCTAAATGACGGAGGAGAGAAAACACCAAGGTTCCTTACGATGCAAGCGCTGACTTCGTCAGCCCTGGACCTACTCTCCCTCCAGACTTCTTGTTAGAGAGAGAAGTCTTTTCCACCGCTGAAGACGTTCTGACACTAACACTTTGCTACACAAACAAGGAGGAGACTTTTACAGAAGAGATGAGAAGCAGAGGTGGAGAAGGTAGTAAACACTCCACTCATTTGTACACGATTAAGGTTGTGAAAACCCAAAGCATGGAGTTAGGTTTAGCTGTGCTGTATATCAAAATTAGAACAAAATTAGGAGACTTAGTTCTCTGTAAGTGAATAAGGCCCCCCTGAGAACAAAGGGCCTTATTCACTTACAGAGAACTAAGTCTCCTAATGTAAACTGGAAAAGGGATAACTTGGCTCTTTTCTACTTGGACATTGGTATGAATCTTCAAAAATTCATGATACATTACAATGAACTATACAAAAATGGATCTACAGTCAGAAAAAATATTTAAATAAATTACTAGAAATTATTTGTTATTAGTAAATCTGGAAATTAAAACATGGTATTTCTTTAAATAATTTGAAAACATAATTTTAGTCATTAATGCTAAATTCTCATATGTCTAAAATTTATCAGTTATCAAAAAATATTACAATGGGGGGAAGGGTTTTCAGGAGCTACTATAAAGGACACATGGACAAAACCAAGGGGGAAGGTGGAAGCGAGGGAGGTGAGTTTGGCTGGGGTGGGGGTGGTGGTGGGGGGAAATGCAAACAACTGTAATTGAACAACAAGAAAATAATTTTTAAAAATATCAAGACTCAAAATGATTAAAATTTCACCATCATTCCCCTTCTTTTCTTGATTTTAGATATAGGAGTTGTGATGGCAAACAGAAGGCAATCTAAGATGAGTGGCAAATAGGAAGCGAGTAAAGTAAAGGGCATAGATAATGCAGCAATCAAAAAATAAAAACAAATAATAAATAAAAATAACCCCTGGCTGGGTGGTTCACTTGGCTGTAGTTTCATCCCTTACACCAAAAGGTTGTGGGTTTGACTCCAGTCAGGGCACATACTTAGGTTGCAGGTTCAATCCCCAGTTGGGGCACATGCAGGAGGTAACTGATGGATGTTTCTCACATAGATGTCCGTCTCTCTCCCTCTCTCTATTCTTCTCTCTCTCACTCTCTCTCTCTCCCCCAAATCAATAAACATATCACCCTGGCAGGGTGGCTCAGTTGGCTAGAGCATCGTTCCATGAACATAAAGGTTGTGGGTTTGATCCCTGGTCAGGGTGGGTGCGGGAGGCAACCAGTCAATGTTTCTCTCTCATATCGATGTTTCTCTCTCTCTCCCTTCTTGTCTCTCACAAATCAATAAACACATCCTCAGGCAAGGGTAAAAAAATAAGTAAGTGAATGAGTGAATGGAAAAAAAAAAGGAAAATATAGAAATAAAAAAAACCCTGAGATGAAAAAGATGAAGAAAAAGAGAGTTGCTAAAATATCTGACTCCTCTCTAATGCTCCCCCCAAAATTTAAGAAAACATACTTTAATAAATGTGCCTTTTTCTAAAATTCTCTAGAAATAGAAAAAATTGCTAATATGCATATTTACTTTGTTTTACACAGTCTGAAGTCTCAAACTTAAGAAATTAAGAATGAAGTCATTAGGTGTTAGAAGCACAGGGTTGGTCGATAATTTTTAGAAGAAGGTAAAATAAAATTCCAAGAACTAGAGATGACATTTATTGATTTTGAGGCATTGTGGGAAGGTTCTATCTAAAAGACTTCCTCGGCCCCGTGAGGGCTAAATTAGGGCCCTCTCCCCTATGCATCCTGTGACATCACCCAACACATGAGCTCCCTTCCGGGAATGAAGTCACCCGAAAGGCCAGGCCTCACTTTATTCACTACGGAATTCCCAGCACCTGGCTGTGTTTGAATGAAACCAAGTTTACATACTCCTTACCCTTCAAAATTCAGCTCGCTCATTACCTCCACCATTGCTACTACCACTTGGACAATTATGCGTTTTCATATTTATTTGCTGGGATCCACCCTCAGATTGAGAACAATTACATTTTGTCCATTTCTGCATCCCTAGTATCTAGCACAAGTCTCAGCACACAGTGTATGTTCTAAATGTTTGTTGACTATTAAATGATCAAAATCAAAAGCACACCAAGCACTGTTGCAAAAGAGGTGGGCATCACAGCTCCCATGCAGGATTTTTTCCCTTATGGAAATATATCAGCTTATATACCGGGTATCCGTAAGAAAACTGACGTTTATAAAAATTTGCTTCCTAACAAACTTGCTGAAATAGCCCTTATCTAAAAGCTACCTTAGTCATAGGAGCTGATAGAAACATTCGCCTAGATAAAGAAAATGTCAAAGGTATTTTAACCTGGAAAATAGTTTTGCTCAGATGCTTGACAATATCTCAAAGATGATTCCTACTGCAGTGACCTTGTCCAAGAGAAGCTCAAAGCTACCCAGTTTCCCTAATCCTGTTTCCTTATTCAACCTCCTTTCCAATTTTGGAATGGATTTTATATATTTCTAGAATTTTGAAGTTATACCTTTTGCTCCCCTCCCCTTTGGTTAGTACAGAGATCTTCAGTGCCTAGTAAGAAGACAGCTTAATTTTTTTTCATTTTTTCAAACCATTATTCAAAGAATGAAAACTCCTGGTCCCTACTCTGCTCTTCCCCCCTTAGCATTAGAGAAGGGAAAACCAAAACAAAACCAGATTAGAATGGAATAATGGTCTTGCTCTTGATAAAGCACTAATGAAAATACGTCTGTTTTTCATTCATTATCATTTGAGTGTTATGGAAAATCTTGCCAACAGTCAAGAGCCATTGCCAGTAATAGAGTCCCAGATTTCGAGGTCTGGAATAAGACCATACAAAGGAGGGAGATAAGGTTTCTCAGGACTTAGCTTTCCTAGCAAGGTGGTGACATCTACATTTTTTGAGATTATCTTAGGTACTATAACTCTACAGGTACGATTTTGTGTGTGTGAGGGCCAGTTTTTAGAAAGTCCAATTGTGAAAAACTCATTTGATTTAAAATTGTTAAATAATTGAGTAGTAAAATGCCTTAAAAACAAAAACAGCCCTGGCCAGTTAGCTCAGTTGATTAGAGCATAATCCCGGTGATACACCAAGGTTGCAGGTTCAATCCAGGGCCACATACAGGAATCAACCAATGAATGCATAAAGAAGTGGAACAACAAATTGATCTCTCTCAAAAAATCAATAAATAAAAAAATTAAAATTAAAATTGATAAGACTTAATGCAACAAATCATTCATTCATTCTACCATACTTTGAAAGGCACTGAGCTTAGAGCAAACAAAGATCCGGTTACATCAGCAAGGAAATCAAGGAGCATGACAATGTCAATAAGGATATGAAGGAATAATTTACCATAGATAATCAGGTTAGCTTTTGTTATGACTGTTATATGCTCTAAATTTACAATCAATGTTAGGTTAAGATTTAAGATGCAATATTCTAATACATAATTATTGTCAAGCTTTCATTTTGAACATTACATGAAAATGCCAGAATTTTGGCTTTCAATGAGAAAGCCAGATGTGATGCAAAGCCTACCATGAAATCAAGATATGGAGAAAAATTGAGTTTTAAGAAGCAACAAAAACCAATTAGCTCTATTTTCTTTTTTTTATTTAAACATTTTATTTATTTATTTTTCGAGAGAGGAGAAGGGAGGAAGAAGGAGGGAGGGAAACATCAGTGTGTGGTGGCCTCTTGCATACCCCCAACTAGTGACCTGGCCTGCAACCCAGGCATGTGCCCTGACTGGGAATCGAACCAGTGACCTTTTGGTTCTCAGGATGGCATTCATTCCACTGAGCCACACCAGCCAGGGCACTCTATTTTCTTGACTATGTAAAACTGAAAAAAGATAAGCCTAGGTTAAAGTAAAATTAAATTATGATCCAGGCAATAAGAAGGTTGGTACTTCAAAAATAAAACAAAAAAATAATCTAGGGTTTCAGTGAAATAAAATCCCCTAATCTTATCAGTAGCAGGTAGGTGCTGGTTGGCCTCCAGTTAACATTAAGACAAACAAATAGCAAAAAAGTTTGTATTTCTAAATTCAGTCTCCATTTCATCATCATGGTAATTGTAATATATGGACTTGCACTAAAACTCTCTTTTTAATTTAACTGTAGCATAAAGCAGGTTGTCATCATATTTCATTCTGAGATGGAAAGGAAGGGGAACAAAGAGCTCTGTATTAACATTCTTCCATTAGATCGTTTAAGCAGCTGATTCTGGGTCTTATATTTTTGCTGAGTAATGCAAAAAAAAAAAAAAAAAAAAGGTTGGGAGGGAGGGAGAAAGAAAAAGCAAAAAAAGAAAGCCAGGGCTTACCTTCCCGATGGAGCTCAAATTAGAATCTACTACTAGAAATGATCTAGTTTCCCTGAACGACAGCTTATGGATTTAATCATTGATTTGTAACACACACAAAAAGGTACTGTCAACTGCGGAAGAGGAGGAAGAGACAGGAGGCATGTAGCTCGCCTGTCTCTCGTTACACAGGCTTCATTTTTCAGAGTCAGGAGGGCAGTGGGAGCCTCGCTAAATAAAGTGCTTTGGAAGCTTCGCGCTTGCTGCATCTCACGGAGATGGCTGTGCAGAGTCTGTCCTACCTGCCCAAGGAGTCCACAGGAACTCTGCAAGGGAGGCGATACCACTTCGGCAGGTCGAAACACTGAGCCAAGGACACCAAAAAACGTCTTGAGCATGGCTTTCCACCAGCAGTGTTTCTAGAGACTCTGAAATTTATTTGGCAATAAATCAAACTGTTGTCATGTTCATACAATGAAAGGAAAAAGAACTGTTACACTCATAAAGTGTGATATCTGAAGAAGCCTCAGAGAAAGGAAATAGGATCCTAAGAGTAGTGCTTCTCAAATTTGACTGTGCATACAAATTGTTGGGGTATCTGTTCCAATGCAGGTCTAGGGTGGGCCCAAGAGTGCCCGTCTCTAACAAGGTCACTGGTGATGCCCTTAGCTGCCAGCCCAGGGGGCACACTTTGAACAGCAAGGTTAACAGCAAATAGTGCTCCAGAGGACTGCCAGGGCTGAGAGTGTTGAAAAGCCCTGGAGTTCTCCACAGGCTTGGGGGAGGGTGGGTTTGAAGAGCAGACCAAGAGCGAGGACACATGTCCCCCTCCCACCCCATGCAGCATGAGATCTGACTTGACGACAAAGCTTGGGGAGCCACTGATGGGCCAGCACCCTCACTTGACATATGAGGACACTGGGACCCAGAATGGCTGTGAGACTTGACTACAGAGGCCCTCCTGAGAACATTCCACAGCCAACATCGGTATGACCCCAAAACTCCAGTCAGTTTTAAAACACCATTAGGAAAATCTCCCTGACAGTTTTGGCCCATATTTTAAAAACTGCAGTTTGTGTTGGCTTCCCCTTGTTCTGTTCCCATTAGTGATTAGGTACAGCTGCTCACTGACCCTTCAATGTGTCTTGTTACCTAATTTATTACTTTCATGTATTTATACTCTGCCTCATCCCACAGAGGATTTGACATAACTTACATAATAAAATAGAAAACTGAGACTGGCAAGAGTAGGTGGAAATAAGAAACAGGGAAAAGAAGAACACAAGTATGCTGGCCAAAAATGGCTGCTACAGTTAAACTTCAAATTTAATTCCAAACTTTTTAGAATGTATGCTGATTACTACTACTGTTACTACTGTTGCTATCGATAATAATGTCATAGATGTAACTCTTGCCTGTTATAACAGGGTATTCCAACCTCTGGATCCTTCATGACATAAATTGGTTTTCATTTTAGTCATGTAGCAGTGGTCATTTCCTCAAAAAGGAATCAGTGATTATTTTAAATAGAATTTGTTCAGAAACAGGATTCCAGTGTACATATGGAATAATATACTTTGATGTCTAATTTAATAAAATCTCCTCGACTCTTCCCTTGATTACAGTTTCTCATTTCCATGCATGTATATGGAGCACCTGAACTTGGAGTACAAAGCACCCTACTTGTCTGAGGCACACCCTCTGCCTTCCAGGAGTTTGCAATCCAGTGGGAAGGTAGACACAAATTATTACAAACTGTAAGAAAGCATCATGCACCTTAAAAGAATGAAATGAACATCCTAAAAAGAGAACCAAAGGCCAAGATATGAGAAAATCATGAAAACATCTAACCACTAACATGGTGATACTGGTGTTAATTTCGACAAAAGCAAATGCCACATAAGGAGCAGTTATTTGGCACCAGGCACTGTACTAAGACATTGTTATATGTCTTATATTGTTATATTTTGTTATGAAGAAATTAAGAGATAGACAAGTTAAGACCCTTGCTGAAAGGCACAGAGTCAACAGAGTGGCCACCCAGTAATAATTAAGCCAAGACCCCACTTCTGAGTCCTGGGCACCTCACCACTAGGGGACCCTGCCTTCTGAGTTCACGAAGTCAGACCCAAACAAGCTGCACACTGAGAACACAAAGTTGATAACATGAATAATCAGGAAAAAAGAAAGAGGTGCCCTCCTGCCTACCCACCCCCTCCAAAAGCACGTGTTCCAATTTTCATGAAAAAACTTCCAGAAATTGCAGAGCAATAAAGATATGAATCTCTGGCAAAATTGAAGGACTGGTGATTGAACAGATGGCTTGTCTGCATTTAGAACATGAAGCAGAGGCCAGCAGGGGCTCACATGGGCTATGGAGAATAAGCCATACTAAATTAACCTAATTTCTTGTTCTGAGAGGGTTATTTGACTGGTAGATCAGAGAGAAGCAATTAGTCGTGATCTATCATGATTCCAGCCCATCTGATAAATTCACGTGAAGAGATGGCAGCAAGAAGGGTCTCATGATAGCCTTCTAACACAGGAGAGATGCCGTCTTCACGGGGATGCATGGCTGGTTGGACAAGCAGACCAAATATGCTAGAGCCTTGGGTCTCAGGCCACTTTGCAGGTGCTCCCTTTTGTAATACCACTGGAATCCGTCCTTAATAAGATCTTCACTGACATTTTATTAATGACTTGAAGATCCAAAATGACATATTTACTAAGCTTGTAGGAGATGCAAAGCCAGACAGCATAATCAATAGACATAGTCAGAGTCAAATTTTCTAAGTGATTGAAGAAGCAGAAATGTGAGCTGGAAACCACCCAGATTAAATTTTGCAAGGATAAACCTGAAGTTCTATCTTTACAGCTAGGAGAATAAAATCCTCAAATTTCAAATGAGTGAAACCTGGCTTAAAAGTAAAATGGCTCATTCATCAATATAAAAACTCTGAAGGCGGTATGTGGGGACAAGACTAGTTGCCCCCCCAATTCAATATGAGACCACAATATGATGTGACTGCTAAAAGGGCTCCTGAGATGCCAAGTGATTCTGAAATGTCTGCAAGGTTTTAGTATAAATAGACGTGGTTCCATCAGGCCCCTTGGATTCAGGCCTGGAAACCTCATTTCAAGGAGAATATTGTCACCAAAGTTAATCCAAGAAATGATGATTAAGATTTTCAGGAGTCTTAAAATCAGGTTACCCAAGGAATAAAAAAGGGACAGAATGAATACATTTTGAGCAATAACTTATGAAAATGTGCTAGGAATGTTTCCTGTGCCTTTAATACTTATAACCATATAAAGTAGCACTATTTCCCCCATTTCACAGATGAGAGAACTGAGACTGATCATTTAGGTATTTGTCTGAAGTAAATGGAGAGGCTGAGATATGAATGCAGAAGAGTCTGACTTGAAGGCCAAGGCGTTTTTCAATTCATTATTAATGTAACCTCTATCCAGTGGTTAACACATTGACATCAACATTAACCGAGAGAAGATTAGACTAAGAAGGGACATGATAACTATGTCACACAGTATACGCCCTGGTTTCATGCTTCCGTGCCTTCACTCCATCTCCCCTACCTGAGTCATCCTCTCTCTACCCCTTCTCTGCCGGACACATTCCCCCCGCAAGCCTTGGCTCCGGTGCACTCTCTGCAATGCCTTCTCTATTCTTTCAAAATAGGTTAAGAGCACCTCCCCCTGGCATGTCCTGCGAAGAGATGCAAGTGCCTATTTACGTCCATGCTGGCCTGTCTACTCTGTCAGCTCTTTGAGGATGAAAGCCATATCCCATTTGGTTTTTATTTTTTCTTCATAACAGTTATATTGAAATATAATTCACATATAACAAAATTCATTCTTTTAACACATACTGTTCAGTGGTTTTTAGTATTCTCCCAGAGGTTTGAAACCACTAGCACTATCTAATTTTGGAACATTTTCATCATCGCTATCAGGGACTGCACTGTGTCCCCTCCCACCCTCAATTCATATGTTGAAGCCCCAACTCCCAATAAAAATATAACCAGTTGTTTAGAGATAAGGTCTTTAACGAGGCGATTAAGTTAAAATGAGGCCATTAGGGTAGGGCCCTAATCCCATATGACTGCTGTCCTTGTAAGAAGAAAGAGACAGAGGGGCAGGTGCAGAATCACACCCAGTAAAGACCCGTGTGAGAACACAGTGAGCAGGCAGCCACTGCAAGCCAAGGAGAGAGGCCTCAGGGGAAACCAGTCCTGCCGACACCTTGATATTGGACTTCCAGCCTCCAGAACTGTGAGAAAATGCACTTCTATTGTTTAAGCCAACTAGTTTGTGATATTTTGTTATGGAAGTCCTAGAAAATAACACCATCCCCAAAGAAGCTTCTTACCCATCAGCAGTCACCCCCCTTTCCCAGCTCCTGGCAACCACTAACGTGTGACTTCTGTCTCTACGGGTTTGCCTGTTCCGAATATCTCAAATAAATGAAGTTATACAATATGTGGTTTCTTTCACTTCATATGTTTTCAAGGTTCATCCATGTTTTATCAGTAATCCACTTTTTTTATTACTGAATAATTCTCCATTGTATGTATACATCACATTTTGTTTATCCATTTGTCAGTTGACAGATATTTGGGTTGTTTCTACTTTTTGGCTATTACGAATAATGCTACTATCAACACTGGTGTGCAAGTTTTTGTGTGGGCACATTTCCTTTTCTTCTGGGTGTATACTCAGGAGTGTAACTGCTGGGTCATATGGTAACCCTATGTTTAACATTTTGAGAAACAGGCACATTGTTCTGCAAAGTGGCTGCACCATTTTACACTCCCACCAGCAGTGCATGAGGGCTTCAATTTCTCCACTTCCTCACTGACACTTATCATCGATCTATCTTTTTGATTCCAGTCATCCTAGTGGGTACGAAGCGATCCCTCATTGAGGTTTTGACTGTGGTTTGATATTCAACATATTTTTTTCATGTGCTTATTGTCCATTTGTATATCTTCTTTGGCGAAATGCATATTCCTATTTGTTTTTATATCTCCAGCCCCGGATCCAGAACTGGACACACGGTGGAGGCTCAATAAGTAAAAATCATAGACCACTTGGAGCAGAACTACCCACGTTCCGAGATCCCTGCTGAGACCTCCTGGATCAAACTCCCCATGCTCAGGCCTAGGAATCCACACAGAAACAGGGTCCTGGGGAGTCTGCACCTCAGTCTGAAGTTTGAAAACTCCTGCCTTAACTGAACAAAGATTCTTTAAACATCTAAATTGCTGTGATATATTCAGAGGTAAACGCATGATCCACGCAGCTGTTCACTGCAGAAATGGGACTGGGGCACATGAACCATAGGCAGGGTGACGTTACCCCATCAAGCAGTGTCGTCGTGTTGGGCTGGCCCGTTTGCCCCGGAAGATGCAGAAGGGAGCCTCACACTGGGTGGAGTTATCTCACTTTGGTTGAGACAGAGGATGGCATGTGGTCCTTGTAGGGAAAATATGCTATTTCTGTACCTGGTGAATTGCACTGATTTTTAAATATTCTGCCATATGATCAAATAACATGTCCTGGTTTTAGTTATATCTAAAATGGATGGAGCCTCTACTGAAAGAGAATGTCTATGTTTTTTCTACCTCCAGATATTTTTTTCTACTTCTTGCTGTTCTCTAAAAAAAGGAAAAACAAGATTTCAATATATCCGCACAAGTTATCTTCCTTCAAAGACTGCTAATACATGTGTACTCTCCTTTCTGTTCTCTGTCAGGTTTCTTGGTTGCAAGCAATAAAATAAGACTTGGCTGACTGCCCGTGAAAAAGGAATGCATTACGAATTTAGTGAGTGGGCCACAGGTTCACTAAGAGATTCGAGAGACTGGAGTGTGGACAATCTCTGTGCCACCACCAGCGGTGCTGGCTCTGCGGCCCCACTGCCCCAGGAATGCCATCCTGCTGCCAGTGCCACTGCCAGAGCGGCTGTTCTGGGGCCCCCGGTTTTCCATCTCATCAGTGCCTAGTTCCAAGTCCAGAGCATCCACTGTAGCGTGCGTAACGTTCACTCAGTAGATAATTGAGCTGATAATGAATGAATTCAATGGGCACTGGGAACCCTGGGCACCAGGAGGCATGTATAAAAACCCTCAAAGGCCCAACTTATTTCCTCTAGGAGCTTAAATTTTAGGTGAAGATCTGAGGTGTACAAAAATGGTTATTAGTCAATAATTACAAGTTCCCCATAACCAAGGGGCCCAGGTTAAGGTGACAGGACGTGTGTGTAGCAGTGCAACTGCAATGATGTGGGTTAATTTATACATCGCCATATAACTCAGGAATGGATAACACCCGGCTGCTCGCCATGAGGCTGGAGCTCTCTAGTCACCACAGAGGACAGTATGCAACCTTGCAGTCAGAACCAGAGAACCTTCCAAGTTAAAGGCTGGACTGCCTTTGCACTCTCTCTCTGCCAGAAGCTGTGAGAGAAGGGAGACCACTCATGTTGGGAAATGATTTACAGTTCGGACAGATGGAGAGGGTCTTAAATATGAGGCTTAATTTAAATTCTGTCTGACAGGAGGGATTCAAGAGCTGTAAGAACTTTGGCAAGAGAGTGATATTATAAAAGTAGTGTTTTATAAAATGGTTGTCCGTGAGCTTAAGGAAACAATAGAGTAGCCCACCAGTCAGGAAGCTGCCACAGATGTAAAATTACAACGACCTATAGCAACTTGACAGTGGAGAGAAAAAGGTAAATTGGAGAGACTGTTAAGGAAGAATTGGCAGGTCACTGGACATGTGGCGGGCACAGAAGCCAGTCACATGTGATGCCATTTACCAGTCTTCAGAATGAGGAATGGTAACTACCAGAAAAAAGGAAACTTTCCATTTGGTTTGTGAAATTTCAGACACTGCCTGGATATTGAAATGGAGACTGCCTTTCAACCCTGAAAATACGAGCTTGCATAATGGTGAAAGATCAAAGCCAGAGGTGCAGCCTTATGGTCATCTGCTCTCAGGGAACAGGGAGAATATGAAACAACACCTATGCTTAAACATACCATCCCTCACCCCAGAGAACACTTACAAGATCAACGTCAACTCAGGGAATCATCAGAAAGCCAGATAAATTGCCTCCGTGAGAAAACCAATGAAAGCCAGTGAGAAGTGGCAAGACAAAACATATTTTCTTTCATTAAACACGGCCTCCAAGACCTTTACGTCCAAGATTCCATGTGAGGCTGCGAAGATCTGTTCAAACAAGATGACTGCATCCTTGCTAATTACTTTTTGACCCTTGGAACCAAAACAGTTCAACTACTTTGACGGCTACTGAACGATGCCAATCGCCTCCCGTTTGGGGGAGACTATAGTTGCCACCCCCACCGACCCACAGCCATCTCCATGCTATCCTGTGCTCAGGGCTGGCTTCATGGGCATGGGACCTTTGCAGGGACATGGAGCCCAACACTTGGAAGGGCCCTACATTTGGTTTAATGCTCTATCACTGCCTTGGAACTCTTAGTAATTTTTTAACAAGGGACCTTGCATTTTCATTTTTACTGGGTTCTCACAAATGATGTAGTCAGGCCTGCCTGTGTTATTCAAGCATAAAAGCTACTTATAACTGACTACTGCTAAACTATCAATTTCATTCTTGGTCACTGGATTAACTCTGTTTTTATATATTTGATAAAGTGAGGCAGGTCCATCCTCTATATACCTTCGTTGCTATGAAAGCTCTTAACATGGAAGGGGCGCGAGAGCATGTTACAGATGAGGAAGTCGGGGCCATAGGAGCATTTACAAGAACTGAAACATCGTTACCTGTCAGTGCAAATCAGGTGCTCAGAGCAATGCTCCCACTAGTGGGACCACTTAAAAAGTAACTTTCTAAAGTCAGTAGAAAAGGCAAAATGGCAATCAACCGTGTGCACACTTTGATATAAATGCTGTTACACACAAACACCTCACACCACGTCAGTGGACCTTAATTTGGTTCCATTCCTTAGAAGTTTACATGGAAGAGCTGAAGCACATTGACAGAGCTTCAGCGAATGGTGAGACTCTCAGATGCAATTTTTATTACAAAACCAGGCTTTCTTTCTCTTGGGTTACACATATAAAATTCTAGCTCATGTCAGGGAAATAGGACTATTTAGTCATAATAGTTTTACCCTAACTCTTCAAGAATGTATATAAAAATAACAAAATTAATGTATATAATAAAATGTCCTCTTGTATTTGAATCTCCAGCCCCAGACAGAGTACCTTGAAATAAAACTGAAGCATTTCTTAGTAGTTTCAATAAGGTAAATATGTTTTCATGGGACCAAGAAAAATAACACTTCTCCTTAAAATAATCTGAAAATGCATTTTCAGTGTTAATTAAGGGTTCTCCTGAACTAGAGATCAATAATACCTTATAGTTACCTAGAATATTTTAAAAACTTTTTTATTTAACACATCTTCATAGAAGTACTATAAAATCAAACAAAATTATGTTAATGAAATATTTTGTTTTTTCAAAAGAAAAAGTTACATTATTAATGGAAAACAATATAAAGACAAATTTATGAGACTTTTAGGATCAACTTTGATCAATTTTATATTATAGAAAAGTAAGGCAAAAGAAAATGAAATACTTCATCCTCAATCAATTAAAGAGTTTGTTTTCAAAATTTAATGGTTAAATCCTCAATTAAGATACAGGAAATCTGATGTATGTTCTCAGTTCCCAGCACACCTTAGATTTGAACCAATCGCCTCTCCTCAGTTACCTCCGCAATAACCAGGGATAATCCCTGTCACCCAGACAGACATATTTGTGAAGATCAGGGAGATGACAGTGAGACTGTCTTCAGATCTAATGTTAGGGACAGTTCCCCACTCTTGTCCATACTGTGGTGTAAGTTATTTAAAGGAACTGTAATGGAGGCGTTAAGACATCAAGGGATAGAGGTGAGTCAATGGGTTTTTTAAATTTCAAATACAATGATAAGCAATATCCAGAAACTACACCAATAGCTTTCAACCCTCGGCCTGAAGAGAGGACCTTTCAATGCCTAAGCAGCCCTGATCCAGAGCTGGCTCTGTTTTCCCTGAAATTGGGGGCCAAGGACAGGAGGGGGTACCTGCCCCTGTGAAGGGCATGTGCCCTGACCCTCTTTGCTATCTTCTCTGAAGGCAGAAGCTGGGGGCCTCTGAAGACACAGTTCTGTATTAGGCCCATCTGCTCCCCAAAAGAAACCATTAAAGAAGGTATCTGGAGGCTTCGGACTCCACGTAAAGGAATTTCCCGAGGACCTCCACATTACTGAGTCTGATCGGGGAAAAGCACACTGAGTGTGCCAGTCACTGCTGAAGCAACAAAATATTTTCAGGCATTGAATGAAGCTGAAGCTTGAAAAATGTGTCCCTTTGAAAATACCTAACTCCTAGCATTATGCTAAGTGAAATATGATATGATCTCACCTTTAACTGGAACATAATCAACAAAAGAAAAAAGCAAAGAAAATATAACCAGAGACATTGAAATTAAGAACAATCTAACAATAGCCAGAGGGGAGGAGGGAGGGACAACTGGGGGAAGGATCTTCAGGAACTACTATAAAGGACACATGGACAAAACCAAGGGGGAGGGTGGAAGCAAGGGAGGGAGGTGGGTTTGGCTGGGTGGGGGGGAGTGGTAGGGGGAATATACAGACAATTGTAATTGAACAACAATAAAATAATTTAAAAAGAAAAAGAAAATACCTAACTCCTAACATATCCTGGGAGACCCTGTCCGCAAGGGCAGGGCGGGGGGGCGGGCAGCTATCCCTTCTGAGATCTCCCATCCCAACACCACGGCTCGCAGTGTGAAATCTCTTCAGCAGAGCAGAGAAAGACGCACATTAGGCAGAGCCAGGGAGAACCAGGCAGAGATTTCATAAGCTCCTCTCTGCTAATGCCAAAGCAGTGAAATGGAGTTAAAGCCCCCAGGGGAAAACCTGAGTGCCATTTCTCCGCACCCACAGTCACCCCATTTCCGTGTAAAATAGCTCCAGCCCTTCAGAAACAAGAACTGAATAACCATACTTGGGTCTCTCTGTCCTGTTGCCCAGACAGGGAAATATAAGCATATGGAAAACTGCGTATCCCTCTGCTACTAGAAAAACAAGACCTTTAGTGATAGGTTTTGCTCCATAAGACCTTGCAATGATCTTTTATCTTGGGTCATTTTGTCAGAATAACTAACTATTTTCTATCATCTTAACACCAAACAAAATATGAGATATTGACTAGCACTTATTACATAAGACACACACCTGCATTACCTACCCTCTTTCCCTGCTTTATTCTTCCCAGAGCATTTCATCATACTTTAGTGTATTATATAATTTTATTCATTGTCCCCATAGCCCCACCAGAATGGCCTCCCAGCCTGGGAACAGAGATTTTGTTGTGCTTGCTGCTATATCCCATGCCTCGGAGCACCACCTGGCTCTGTTAGCAGTCTATCCATTGACCAAAGACTGAAGACATTCACATTCAAGGGTGTCAAACTCCTTTTCACTGGGGGCCACACCAGCCTCGCGGTTCCCTTCAAAGGGCTGAATGTAATTTTAGGACTGTATAAATGTAACTACTCCTTAACTAGGGGCAAGGAGCTCGGTGCTGCCGCTGGGTAGAAACAAGGTGCTGGGCTGGATAAAACAAGGTA
Organism: Micronycteris hirsuta; assembly: GCA_004026765.1. Taxonomy (NCBI): domain Eukaryota; kingdom Metazoa; phylum Chordata; class Mammalia; order Chiroptera; family Phyllostomidae; genus Micronycteris; species Micronycteris hirsuta. The sequence goes on along the minus strand of PVJI01001634.1, from coordinate 56,108 downwards.
GAAGGCCGGATTTGGCCCATGGGCCTTGTGTTTGCCACCTGTGTTGTAGGTTATTAAAGGTAAATATCACTTCCTATTATGGACTGAATGACTTCACTGCATTAAGCAGGATTTGGCTAAGATAAACTGGACCCCTTCATTTTTTCCTGCAGGACCTGACAAGATGAATATTTACATAAAAAGAGTGACCCCTTCCCCACCTGGAAATGGCGAGACAGCATGGCTCTCTGGTCCACAAGAGTGACATAGTCTAGCCAGTTTATTAAGACATCAGTCCTGCCCAAGGCTGGTCTTTCTGCTATATCCAGAAAAAGAGGCAAAGCAAATTCACCCTTGGAGTGAGGAAGAAGGGAGGATGGGACAGGGTGGAAAAGCTGCCCAACTGCACCTCTGAAGGTTTCACATACTAGGGGACATTCACCAACCAAAGTTATAAAACCCCTCCCCGGGCCAGCGTCAGCAATCCCACGTCCATCGAGTAGGTCCAATGTCCTTCACTGGATGAGCCTCCTTTCTCTGCAGCTCCTCTAGGTTCATCTTCTGCATCAGGGCTTATCACTAATGTGGCCAAAACTGCCTTTTGCTTGGGGCTGCAGAAACATGAAGGGCTTCCAATACTGACTCTTGACAAGAGCTCCAAGTCAGATTGTACACCTCCTTATCACAGAGACACACTGACAGCTCTGACAGACGTTTTCCACAAAACCCTAAACATGTTTCCCATTTCTGGGCCACCGCAACTCCAATATACTAGGAATTAAATTTTATAATAATTCTATAATTACCTTGTGAGTAGTAAGTCACATAGCACTGCATTTTTGTGTTAATTTTTTTGTTGTTGTTAAATTTAAATTTAACATATACCACATTTTGGCCCTGGCTGGTAGTTCAGTCAGTTAGAGCATCCTCTCGATATGCCAAGGTCGCAGGCTCAACCCTTGGTCAGGGCACATCCAGGAAACCACCAATGAATACGTAAATAACAAATCAGTGTTTCTCTCTGTCTCTCTCTCTCTCATCAATAAATATTAAAAATAAAATATATCCCATGTTTTTTGCCCTGTTTCACAAAGTCTTTAATAGACCTCAAAAGAATGGAAGTGGCCCAGATCTCTCCTAACCTCTAACAGACTCCAGTCCCTCTCACCCTACTGGCCCTTCTAACAGAGCTATTGCAAATAGCTCTGCCACCTCCTACTATTTGCAGCCACCTCCTACTTTCAGCCCAAATGCCAGTTTCTGGAGGACAGTGGCTGTAGCTGCTTCCTGTCTTTACCAACCACATGTTTGTTCAATGATATTGTATTTTGCCATTGTCATGGGCACTGGAAAGTTAAGATTGGTTAAATTTATGGCTTTTTCTTTCAAGACAGAGCACACAAACATCTTCTTCATGTACACATACACTAGGAAATATGCATGCAATGCATAAGAAAAACCAGACCTATTTCATGCCAGTTAATATGGTCTGTGAAGGTAAAAAGATTCTTCCAAATTCATTTCTCAGCCAAGTTGTACCCTTCTGAGGGAAAAATTAAAAGTATGTTAATGATCTATTTTTGGCCTTTTAGTCATTTAACCAGTAAAACTGAAATATTGGTAGAGTGTAATTAAATGAAGATGACATTGCGGACCCTGAAATAAAACTCTACATGCTACATTACCACCATCTGCTGTTCATAATGGTGACTTCTAAACAGTGACTCTCATTTTTATTTCCCTTACTGGGTCTTTTGTAAATTTCACTACCTCCAATGCTTACACCACTAATTAAAACATGGTGTCCGTGGTGTCTGACAGCGCAGTGTTTCCTAAGTTGGGCCCCTCAGTACACGAGTGCTAATAAGAATGGCCTGAAAAAGGGGGAGTTCCATGGTTGAACAAATTTGGGAAAAGCTCCTGAAGAGTCACAATTTATCCCAGCAGATTTAAGGCTCTGAAGAGTCCCTCAAGAAAAAAAAAAGGTGTTGTAGAACCCAGTATTTTCTAAACGTGTTTAATCATGGAGCTCCTTTTCATACAGAACACCTATTCATATGTTCAAAGGCAGCAGCATTTGGTATTCTAGTGCTTAAGGTAAGAGGGCACGGAGCCTATTCCAAAAAAGCATAGCTGTACATGTTTCATTATATCAAATGCCTGCAGGCGAGCTAGACAATTTCGCAACATGCTTTTTGTTTATAGAGAATTTGTCACCAGATTGACACAGGTTTGCTGTGTCACCTCTAGAAAAACAGGAGGGCAAAGTACACTGTTGTCACGATCGCTTCACCACAAAGTTATTTCAGAAAATGAAAAACCATCCCCTCACAAGGCCTCAGTAACAGGTTTCCAGCATTGCTTTACAAACTCTTCCAGAAAAATATACTGATTAGCGAAGATGTGTAAACTCTTATGCAAGAAATAGTGACCTGTTTGTGAAATGCCCAGGGTTATTCACTGCAGCAGCATTTTAAATAACAAATGATTAAAAACAATCCAGTGTAAGTCAACAGGAAAGTGGATAAATTATACTACGGCCATACAAGGGAATATACTATGCAGCTGTAAAACAAAGGATGAGGACAATCTCTCTATACCAACATGAAAAGATCTTCAAGATATTTTGGCATATGAAAAAGAAGCATGGCCCAGCTGGTGTGGTTCAGTTGGTTGGAGCATCATCACGTGCACTGAAAGGTTGCAGATTTGATTCTCAGGGCTCATACCTAGGTCATGGGTTCGGTCCCCATTTGGGGCACGTACAGGAGGCAACCAATCGATGTTTCTCTCCCTCTCTCTCTCTCTCTCTGGAATCAATACATACATATTTATTACAAGCATGAAACAGAAATATGTAATATGCTAGTTTTTATCAGAAGGGGGCAAAAATAAGAAGCTATATTCCAGAGTTGCTGGACATATACATATAAAGCAACTCTGGAAGGATCCATAGGAAACTCTTCACAGAGGTTACATTCCGGGGAAGCAGATGGGAACTAAGGAAAAAGAGGACAAGAATGAGAAGAGACTTTTAACAGTATACCTCTTTATATTTTCTGTAACTTATTAAAACCATATTAAAAATTCAAAAGTCATGCAAAATTTTCATTCTACTCAAGACATATTTACATGTATCCTCACATTTTTTAAAAGTTACCCACTTTTACAATAGTACAACTGCATCCATGTTTAAACGTCTGCCTGATGGGTCATCTGGGATGTCACGTGTTGCCCCAGGGTGAAAGTTATCGGTTTAGGCCATTTAAAACTTCTTTAAGCATTTAGCCTCCATTCCATTTGGGGAACCAACATCAGCACACAAAAAACCTGGAACCTCTACTGAAAAAATGTCTGCTCAACGGTTGGGACTTTTATCTGCAGACTGGGGTTTTTCAAACATGGCAAGGGGAACCCCAGTGTCTTAGACCTCGTATGCTCAAAATCAGTACTCACTCACTTTTGGACGTTGACCACACAGAAGGTGCCACAACACTGAAGAGGCAACCCAGAAGGGAAGTGCCACAGACCTGGGTCCACTCTTCGATACCAGAGTGTCCCAGGATAAGCCAAAGCCAACCTCTGCTTTACAGCCCCAAGTAAATGGAATTTCAAACTCTCTGACTCCATCTAATACATTATTAAAAACTTGGTGATTGTGTGTGTGTGTGTGTGTGTGTGTGTAAATATAAATCAAGCCATCTTAAACCAAACAATTTCCTATTCTATTTCCTAAATTAAAAAAAATAATTAGGCTTCTTTTGGGTATACTTTCACAGCACTTTTATCAAAATGACTTTATATAATACATGTGAGAGACCTGACTTTCCTTTTATGAAAGCTATGGTCTAATAAATAAATAAAATACAACTCAGATATTACTCTGATGGAACAAGCAAATGCAATATGACTGATGTCAATAAAGTGTGCTATGGGTTACCTGCATCTTATCCCAGAGAAGATATTCTAAGGACAAGTTTTGTATCCTTGTTTACCTCCTAAGAGTGGTTTAATAAACCAAAAGTGTGGTAAATGTCTCCCAAACTCTCTCAAACTGTCATTTTATTTCTAGGCATAACTGGGGTCAGAATTACAAAGACAAACAGCGTGAAGAGATGAGCCAAGGCAGCACGACCAGCAGGGGGCCATTTGTCCCCGCTCTCATCAGTGCTGACTCCCTTTCAGAAGGCAGTTCTCTCTGGAATCCCCTCAGAGAAACAAACAGGCAGCGGTGCTGCAAGGACTTAAATCTCTACTGCAATCTCCTGACGATCTGTTGGATATTCATAAGTGGCAGAATGATTCTACCTTCAGGTTTTATTTCAGTTGTAATAATGAGTTATGAATAATTGATCACTGGGTAATAAATTATTCAGGTAGGCACACAGTTTCCAAGGAATCCTGGAGTGAGTCTAGCTAATGGCATAATATAAGCCAGAGGCCGCTGCTGAGGAGACACCCCACAATCACCCCATGCTGCAGAGGCATGGGTAGTTAGTACCTCTCAGCGTGGGTTTTTCAATAAGAGGCTATATTAATGCCCTTTGAAATTTTACAAAGTAGAAGTCCCCACAGGGTACTCTAGTGTCTGTCTAAGTATGGTTAAGAAATACTGAGCCCTGACTTCTTTATCCATCAGACCAGGATATTTGTTACCTTTGCTGCTGAAACTAGTGTTAAACTGAAAAAGTGTAAAATTGAGAATGTGTGTACATACATACACACAAACACATACATATATGTGCATTTCTGTGTATACATGCTTATATACATATATTGTTTTGTGTGTACATCTGTGCATCTGTGCAAGGCCCATGAGATGAAAGACACAGGGAGGAAGGGAGAGAAGGAATGAAGGGCTGTCGGGCCGCAGGTCCTCCTTACATCTCCCCTGGGGGAGGGCCGGTATAGCTGCTTGGTTTTTCCAAATTCAAACTAATAGAAAATTAGAAACACCAATCAAACTGTCATTAAAATGCTGAGTGCTATCACATAGGGGAGAAGTTGAGGAAATTGACACCCATTCTAAGCAAAGCTCCAATAGTCCACATTTTCCACTCTTGGAAACCCAGAACATACGACAAGGGTATCAATACACACTTTGACCTTCTTTCCTCACTTGCTCACTAAAAGTCGTAGAAAACAGAGCCCGTCGTTTTTCTCCGAACTAAAAACAAGAAGATTGGCCTGAACCCAAAGATTAAAAGCAACACTGAGCTTAAACTATAAAACTTCACAGAGGTGGTCACCAGCAACTGCAAAATCAAGCAGTTTAACAACTTAGAGGTTTTCACTTATCATGGGCCAGGGTTTGCATTTTCCAAACACATTTATTAAGGTATAACTGACAGACAATACTTTGCACACACGTAAAGCCCATAATGTAATCGATTTCGACATGGATACGCCCATGAAACCACCTCCACGAGCATGATACTGAGCGTGCTCATCGCCCCCAAAAGTTTCCTCTTGCCCAGGGTCTGCTTTTCCAGTGACTGAAACGCCGGGTGGGCTCTTCACGCAATGGCTGACAGCAGTGCTGCACTAATAAGTACGTTCCGTAGCGAGCGAGAGATTTCACGATTGTTATTCAGTCTTATGAGCATCAGGTAATGGGGGCTGTGAAAGCAGCTGAGAAATAACCAGTGAGTGTGTTCGTGTTAGACTATGGACCGAATATTTAATTTCACAGTATTTTAAAGCAGGAAGTCATATAATATTAACTGCTTATTTTTAATCCCACATAAAATTATTTACACAATGCACAATTAGTGTAGTACACCAGCTACTTTTAGAACTCTTTGGTATCAACTCTGTCTACTTCCCATATAAATATTTATAAATTGAAAAAATTACTAGTTCCAAAACTAAGCTTAGGAATAATAAACCAAGAAATTAATAGTAACATAAGGGTTGTTGTTTTTCTCCATTGTTGACTTTTAAGTCATGTATATCACTATAAGTTCACTATTCAGACATTCATGTCATGGCAACTAAACATTTCCCCCCCCAGGAAAATAAGCCCAAGTGTCAAATACCGAGCCAGAAGCTAGTTTCAACGTGAGAGTTTTCACCTTCTCATTTATTCCACATCTAAGCTATAGATGTATCTCATTCCAAGTTATTTAAAGATGGATGATACCACAACTCATATTTTCAGTTCAAATTAGTTATAAAGGTGGGTTCTAACCAAGAATTGTGCATATCTACTCCCAGGTCAAAGCATAAGTCAATAAGAGAACCAGATCATTTCAGAAGGCAAAGGACAGAAGAAAAGATTCCCCCTCAGCTGATCCTGTTGGAGTAAATGATGGTACAGAAGAACTCGCTGCTGGGTGCCTGGCAGAGTGCTGCACTGTTTGACCGCCCAAAACTACTGGAGGTAGAAGTCCCCAAGAAGGCTGTTTGAATAGAACCAAGAACAAAAAGCATTCATTACAGATTATACTTGAGAATGTCACGTTTACTTTAGGGTCAGGGCATTAAAGTTAGCCCCCATAAAATATTCTGACATCAATCATTAAAAACCCGGAATTTGGTTACTGATGTCCCTCTGCAACCTATTAAAAATTGGCTCTGTCTTTGTTATAATACATCTCACCAAAGAAGGCTTTTTTTGGGGGGAGAGAACTTTAACTATGCTACGCCCATAAACTTTTGTTCTTATGCATTATACACTCACCCTTAAACTGTTTTATTTACTAAATAAATGAGAGAAAATAACATTTAAAAGAATAGGGTGACATAAATCTTGTGTTTTTAAATTTTGCAGTAGTCAGTAATGACAAGGTAGAGACCAGCATATCCAATTACATTTTAAAATGATCATTTACTAAAATAGTTTAGATATCAACCCCTGTCTCATACATTTAAATGAAGAATTATATTCTTTATTTCCTGGGGGTGTTCAGTGTTAACAAAACCATTTGGTTTCCTATTCACAAATCCACCAGAACAATACATCAAAATTCCAGAGTGGGATAAGTAAAGGATTTAAACAGCTAGTCTCAAAATCTAGTAAATATATTATAGCAATTTATCTAAACTTTTCCTGTCAACAATCCATCTCTTTTAAATAGATCACTTTTGTTTTCATTCGAACAACAGTAATACTTTTTAAAGCATTAAAAAAGAAGGAGGGCTTTTTTTTCACGCTGTTGACTGCTTTCTAAACGCTTCTTGGTGATTCAGTCTTCAAAGCAGGTTTTTTTGGCACCCGGCCCAAGCCAAAATGAAACTGAGGATTTCCCTGCATCCTACAAATTCCAAAATATTTTATTTATTAGTTATCTCTCCTCTGTAAATATTAAAAGCCAGATAAAAAGCTCATAGCTTCTTTTATGCTAATACATGCAGCAAAGCAGCCTCAGGAAAATGTAAATTATTTACTCCAGAATATCAACTTTATTACCATGATTGAGATAAGTCAAAGTAACTGCTCACCCTTACATCTTCTTTTCCCCTTCCATCTCCCAAAATATCACAGACTTAACTCTATCACGGACAGAGAGATGGCAAAGCCACAAGTTCAAATTTACCCTTTTCAGATTTACCTAGGGGGAGCCTAAGCACAAGATCCTCAGAACACTAGCTATTTTAAAAGAGAATTTAATGTTCTTTCACATTATAATCCCTCTTAAAAGACTGAGGATTTTTAAGGGAAAAAGACCTGATCACTATAATGAAAAACAGAAGAAAACTCCTTTGTAAAACAGCAACATGGAAAGAAATCATTAGTTTCCTCCAAATTGCTTTTATAACACTCTACCATATAAACCATTGAATCTTATTAAATTAACTCAGCCCACTCAATAACCTGATTTCCCCTTCACAGACACCCACTGAGAGAACTCCTGGTCATAATATAGAAATAATAGCTTTAATAAGCATATACAGACTGGTTTCAAGGTTGAACTGACTAAATCTACTGCTGTTTTGTTTACAACGCAAAACTGAAAGTAAGGATATGTTAAAATGATAACGTGAATCAGACAGAAAATCCATAACAGGTGTCAGTAGGTGCAATGTGCAAACACTAGCTTTGCTGAAGGCTATCCGCTGTTAAATAGAAATTACTGCCACATTCTGAGTCATTGAGAGCTTGTTTCAGGTATGAAATCTTTGCATTCTAGTAAGAACTACTACTCATTTTTAATTGTTTGACAGACCACTATAATCAAGTTATTAATTCTCAAAGAAGAAATGATGTCCTTTTTTTTATAAATAATGAAAACTTACGCACAAATGGAGGCTTTTTAGTTCATTCTTTACAATATGAAAACCGATTTCTCCGTTTCTCAATGTATCAGAAATAAATGTAAAATGGATGAAATCCTATTTTTCTAATTACAACTGAGCATCTCAGCAAATGTGGCCATAATTCATAACTGGCCCAAATATGCTTCAAATGAATGACACAGAAGGCCCATCTCTTGTTAGTGATTGTTTTTCATTAGTTTTCCACAGTTATACCATTGACAGATAGAATATGCTGGAATAATCATGTCAAATTTCTGAGGATACTAAAAGGCACAATAGTTTTTTTAGGGTATCCCAGGGTACCATTGTACAGATATTCTCAAACCTAGTTGCCCATTTCAATTACCCGGAAGCTCTCAAAAATCCAGATGCCTGGGGGTTACCCAATGAAATCAGAATGCATTAAGAATGTAATCAGAATGTACACAGCTCAAAACACTTGTATTTTAAAATACCGTGACTCCACTGTTCGGCCAAGGTGCAGAACCACCTAGCTCCTAGAAGAGCAGGTGACCGACAAATGGTGATTAGTACTTGATGAATGAATATGTGGAGTTTTTTTTTAAACTTTATTTTGTGGGTTTAAAAAAAAAATGTGCATGGTACAAAATTCCACATACACAAAAAGTTTCAGTGAAAACTAAGCCTCTGTCTCTCCTCATCCTCCAGCTCTCAGACAACTACTGCGACCAATGCTGTATGTTTCCTTAGGAGACAGAATAAATATTTGTCAATACATACAGAAGAGACAGAAATTGGGTGGCAGGGTTATAGATTATCTTTCCCCTTTATGCACACGTGCACTTTTTATAAAATGCACACACATCACTTTCAATATTGGAAAAGGAGGTACTAGAAGGATAACTGCATGTGTGTGCATCTGGAGCTATTCAGGAGACACATACTGGGTCTACAGGTTCCCCCCAAAATGGTCATTTAGAATATGTACTCTGTCAAGAGGAAGGGACCTTTGTCTGGCTTAAGCAAATAATTGTCTACTTATTCCACCTACTTTCTTTTGGTTATATTCTCACTTCTGATTATGTATTCCACTTCTCTAGAACTTGTACCAGAAAATGCTGGGAGGGTAGGTAAAAGGAGATACTATTCTAGGCCCTTAATTAAGAAGCGGCATCATAATTTATAGGTTTATCTTTTCTGAATTTAGTTAACATAAGCCCCTCACCAAGAATGTCCATCTCTAAGTATATTAAGACAAAAAGCTGAGAACTGAACCCTAGTGTGGTGGCTTAACCACGGTTCTGCCCTTCAGAGGCGCTGACCTCCTAGGCCCCATCCGATTGGCCATTATATAGCAACACAGCACTTTGGCCTTGGGCTGTAAGTCTGAGATGCTCTCAGGAGAGACTGGGAGAAAGAGAGCTACTTAGCTCCACAATGATGGACCTAGATTGTTGCAGATTTTTAAACTGTTATCACCCTTTATGACTTTTCACCACCCTTACTCTTAACATCTAAGACCACTCCTCTCTGCTACATGAGAGTGTGACTAGCAGCAACTCTTAGTGCCCTCTCCTCCAATTTGTTTCTGCGGCTGGGTGGAAAGTCTGCTTGTTAGGACTTTAAAAAATCTACTCTACCTGGATGGTATGGCTCAGTGGGTTGAGCACGGGCTGCGATTTGGAGGGTCGCTGGTTCGATTCCCAGTCAGGGCACATGCCTGGGTTGCAAGCCAGGTCCCCGGTAGGGACCACGTGAGAGGCAACCACACATTGATGTTTCTCTCCCTCTTCCTCTCTCCCTTCCCCTCTCTCTAGAAATAAATAAACAAAATCTTTAAAAAAAAATCTACTCTAATACAGGCCTAAGAGCTCTTTCAGGAGGCCTGGGCCTCAGTGCATGCACTTGAGGACATTTCTCTACGGACCTGGTGGCAGCTATTTACCTCCTGGTCCTCATCTTGTGCTAGACATTTGATACTGGGAAGAAATGCCAATGTGGAGAAAGTATTTCCATGTTAACTACGCTGACCATATTTAGGCAAAGGCCAATGTGTAGTAGGCACACAGTTCAGAGGAGAAATATACGGATATTTACTTATAGCGACAGGAAGAAGGGAAAAAATAAAAGTTTGTAGATAACACACAGAAGCTGGTAAGCTAGTAAGATAATGATTATATATACCATAGCTAGAAAGCGAGCTGGGCAGTGACCATTCCAACATCTCTAAGATCACCGGCCACACAGCTGTTTAAGCATCGCACTGTTTGATCATTGTTTCTTTGTATGTTAGTTCTGTCTCTCTTCTAGACTGGAAGCTCCTGAGAGCCAAGTCTTATTTCCTATTGCTTCAGTTTCCTCCTTGGTGCTCAGTCCAAGGCAAAAGTTTAATACATAAACTGTATGTATTAAATTCAAAAAGCAAAAGATGACAGCAGAACATCACCTCCATGTGATAATGGCACTGTATCTTAATTGTGATGAAAATTTTAAAAACCATTATAATTAGCATTCCATGCTGATAAGGTCAATGTTGAAATTCACTGCAACTGTAGCCATGATTAATCATGTATCTTATCACTAGTAAGTGATCATGTACAAGTTCAATCACGTATTTTAGGGTAAACTTACCTCCCTAACATCTTTCTTTTAAATTACATGTAGTATGCTGAGGGCCAAAATAACTTCTCGACTCATCAAAGTCTTATGGGTCTGATAAAAAAAAAAGTAAATTAAATTAAAAAAGTAACTTTTTGACAGAACAAAAACATAAAATTACAAACTAGAATTAGAACAACCTTCAGGGGTCAGTTAACATCCTCACACCCATTATACCAGAGTTTCTATAATTATGAAAGAAAATATCCCCAAATACTGTTTTATGAATTTCATGATAAAGACTACAACCAAGGAAAAAACTCTATCTCATTCACTGATCATTTTAAGTTTACTTTTACTCTACTGTGATATTCCAGATATTTATGCCAAAAAGAAAGTTCTCTTCAAACATAAATTAATCAAGTGCAATGCCTGTAGTGCTTTTAAAATTTTTGTCCCATAGCTCATGCAGAAAGTCCATAAAAAATGTAAAGGAAAGTGGTATTTACTTTGTAATTAAAATTCACAATATATGAAAAATGTCAGTGGTAGAGTGGTGCCCCCAAGTGGCACACTGATAAATTGCAATGTACTGATGGAAAAGTTAGAAACACTGTATAACTATTCTGCCTCGTTTTCTTTGATTAAGCTAAAAGTGCATCTTATATTTCACAGGGGCTCATAGTAACTGTCCTGCAGACCACCTCAGACTCATGGTCTCCCTCAGTCACTCTTTTAATAAGAAATACCGAGGGATAATCTTAAGAAATACCAACGGATGATCTGGTATGTAAAAGCATCACTTTCCTTATTATCTCAAAGGTTAGGGGTGTGTCTGCAAAACAATAAAGGCAGTGTCAGATCTACTCTGATTTACTAAGGGAACAGCATTCAAAACATTATAGAAAACTTTTTAAAGAATTAATTTTTTTATCATCTCTAACATTAACCAATTCCCAGTGTCTATGGCCTCGTGTGTAGAGCAGAACTGAAAACCTTCCCCAACCACACTGCTGAGAGAATGGGTGGGGCTAATGCCCGGGCTTTGCACACAGACTGAAGGTTCAACAGGCGACGCTCTGGGGAAAGACTCTATAAAAAATATGAGTTTAGTGTCCCTCTCTCCATACATGTATTAAATATAACTGATGGGGGACTCAAAAGTTAGAAAAATTTTAGTTTAACTAATAGCTAATAAGCTTAGCAATCAATGTAAGTAAAAAGCCATTGTGCCAGGAACTGAAGGACTGACCCACCCTGACTCCAGGAGACCAGGAGCAGTCCCACCTTTGTGCCCCAGGAGGACTGATGCAGTCTGAGCCACTGCACTCCAGGGTGAGACGCCCAGGACACAGATAAAGACCACCGCCCAGGGCGAGAACGCCACATTTTTTTAAATCCAATTAACTTTTCCCTGAATTCCAGATCCCTTACTTACACTCATCAAAAGGACCATTTTGAAATGGAACTTAAGCCAGTCAGTTAGGGTACAAACCCACCATCTTCTCAGATCACCAACCATCTGAATAAAGCACCCGTAAGGATTCAACCCCTGTCTCTGCTTATTGGGTCCAGCAGTGCCAGGCAGCGTGAACACGGGCGTTGCCAGTTACATAACAATTACAGATGAGCTGCTCTCTTATACAGCTGAAAGGTCAACATTCTGAGGGCCCATTTCTTTTGAACAGTTACAGAACTACAAAAAAAATATAGAATGTTTACAACCTCAATAAAGTTCTTTGAAGAAGTTTTGAAAATCACATGTTTGACATATTTCTTTGAATTTTCTCCCTTAAAAGTAGAATGCAAAAGAAAAACATTTAACAGAGAATTCCAATTATAGTCATTGGGTGGTGATTAGATAAAGTTTTATTAGACTTCCTTTAATTATTTGTTAACTTGGATTGTTTATAAGTAAGATGAATCTAGACTGTTGTTGAGTGATAATTAATATGTAAGATAATATACCTATATTTTATATATATATTTACAAATAAATATAATATACCTTATATTTATTCATATTAATCCTTTATTATATAGTATTTATATTGATACTTTATACATAGATATCTATCCAACCCTTATTACAATCCTTCTTATCTGTAAATTATGCCCATTTACAGATAAGAAAACTGAAGCTCAGATTAGGAACCTATATAACCTTAAGCTTACAGTTAAAAACAGGACTTGGCTTTGCTTCTCGACCTGCTCACCTCTGCGCCTGTCCTCTTAATTGTGACACTATGCTGCCTTCTTTCTAAGGTGCTCGGATTTTGTGAGCAGCCATATTCATGATTCTTCAGGATTTTAGCAGAGAGGTATAAAATTAGATGTCTACAAAGGTAGGCATGTGGTGCAAAGGTGTGACACCGGCACGAGAGACAATGAGGAACGGCAAGACTGTGGCTAACTAGAGCACAGGGTCCATCTTAAGGGGCCAGCTGCGACCCAGCTCCAGCCCATACTGGCTACATAGACAGCAATGCTAGCGAATGTTACTAAATCTTTTGGTATTTTTCAAGAAAAGATAAAAGACTCAGCTTTTGTGAGTCTTTTTTAGAGTCTTATTTTTTTAGAGCTGCCCATTTTTAAATGCTGAAAACTAATTCAGATTTAAAAAGAAGCACTATACAGGCCAAAAAAAGCCCCGTATCTCGAGGCTGAATGTGGCCAATATGTAATGCGTTGTAGGGATTCTGACGATGAATGATTCCTTTCTGAGAGATTCTAGACTGGACTTTCTGACATGGAATGATTTGTCAAGTATCCTCAGTACTGGCTTCATCCTACACGCCTAGGCCTGCTCTGTCATCTTCAGCTTATCACATGTTTTAAGACGAGTTCGGGTACCGGAAAGGTCACTAACAAATCACTTCCCAATCAACCAGCCCCTCTTCTCTCTCACAGTCAGTCTCTCTCTCTCTCTCTCTCTCTCTCTCTCTCTCTCCCCCCGCTCCCCCCTCCCTTTCTCTTTATATACACACACCCACCCATCATTTCAAGTCGGTAGCTTTCAAGTTTGGTCTTCACACATCACTTTACATCCCTTTAATCAACTTTTTTATTAGCCCTTCTGTGAATTTTAAAAATTCTTCATATTCCTCCTTAGGTGAAGAAACCAAAATTGGATAAGAGTTTACAGTGTGGTTTTACAAGTCCTGAGTCAGATTTAGGTCTTACTTTCAATGCTTCCATAAAGATTCTCTGGTATTTTCAGAAATTTATAGATATAGTTTTAAATGGCTGGAAGAGTACCTCTAGAACTTGGAAAAAAATCTTTTAATAAGAGTCTTAAAGCATGTTTCTTTTTTTTAAGGAAATTTTTAAAAAATATTTTATTTATGTATTTTTAGATAGAGGGGAAGGAGGGAGAAAGAGAGGGAAAGAAACATCAATGCATGGTTGCCTTTCAAGCGTCCCCCACCAGGGACCTGGCCCGCAACTCAGGCATGTGCCCCGACTGGGAATCGAACTGGCAACCCTTTGGTTCACAGGCCTGCACTCAATCCACTGAGCCACACCACCAGCGCTTAAAGCACGTTTTAAGGACGCTGGAAGAGTACCAGCACTGTTACTATTCTTCAGGTAGGAATTTATTGAAAACTATAAATTCTAGATAATTTTTAAAATTCTGGACATAGAGACCATTTAAAAGGTTGACTTTTAAAATAAAGTAGTAGCATCAGTAGTATTTACCTTTACAATTCCTACAAAATGTTAAGAAGTAGAAAATTATTTATCACACTGATTTTAAACCCACACTTAAATACCCGATGGGATAAAGCGGGAAGAATTTAGAGTAGCCTCAATAGATTACGGGACGGGAATGTGTTCCTGAGTTAACAGCTGATTTCTTATTCTTTCTTCTGCTTTCCCTTCCTCTTGTATTTCTGATGCGCAAGTTTCTTATCCTTAACTTCAGTTCCAACTAACTTTTCACTGCAGCAAATTCAAACAATCTTAAGCTAAAAATGAAGATTCATCCTGATCTGTAAGAGATGTACTATTCGACAACATTCAGTGTTTTTCTCTACTATGAAGTTTATAGGGTCCAATCAAATCAAAGGAGAAGTAATAAACTCATTAACATATGCTAATTTTTAATGGGAGTCACTGTTTGGTTTGCATATCTAATTTGAAACTGTATAACTACAGACTTTGAAAAACTCTTCTGTAGAAAAAGGCAAAGAAAATGATACCATAGTGCCTCTAGTACACCCTAGTCAACTCGAATGTGAATTTCCATTTATTTGCATTTCATAACATTTCTAAAACTGCAGTCATTATAAATACTTCTTATTCTATCATTCAAGAAGTCCCAATCAAGTTAAGTTGAAGCAATGTTGTAACTGAGATTCTGATATGCATAAAAATGTTATTTTCACATAATCTACCCCACTTCCCTTACTAAGTCATTTGCATACTTGACTCACCCGCTGAAATGCCCTCAAAAGTCTTATCTGAAGACATCATTCTAGGAGCTTTTTTATCTCTTACTAAATTTTTTGATGCAAAAGTCAAAGTGAAGGGTGCTACATGTTTTTAATCAGCTGAAAGTTGCAAACATGGGCAGCCACGTCAAGATTTGTAGGAAGTATTTTTACTTACAACTCCTCTCCATGCTTGGCTTTCTGGTCTGAAACCAGATAGACAGTTCCAAAACTTCCACTGCCAAGTTTCTGTTGAAGCACATATCTTCTTGCGACCAAGGTCTTCGGATCCCTGGAAATGGCTATTGATCCGCTCCCATATTTGGCAGCTTCTTGGAATTTCAGCATTGTTCCAAACATGAAATAACTGGTTTCTTTGTTCACAGAAACTTAACATTCAAGTATCCCGGGAGATGGTCGAATGCATCCAAGTAGCATTGGTCAGTGCCTTAAAGATAAAAAGCCCAGAGATTAGGTCTAAAATATGTTGACCTATTCCCAAAAAAAGTGTAAGTTTTTGGCAGTGACACCTGCACCTTGATGAGTGGGTTGAATGACCCATGTTGGTTAACTTTAACTGCTTGAAAGAAAAACACTACGAGGTAGAAATACTGAAACTCCAACAGAAGGCAGTGTTTCACAGGGAGACAGCCTTCCCTCTCACAGTCACATCTGGCAAAACTGAGCTACAGCCAAATCTGCCCAAAGTTCTGAGAGGTATATACATTTCTCAATCAACAGTCTGGTTATGATACATACTCCCCACCTACTTTTCAAAAATCATCCAATTGATGTGAAAAGGGATAAGGATTCAAGATGAATTTTTTTCCCATTATAAGCAAATTCTGATCCAATTTCTAAAGCTTCAATTACACATACTATGTATAGAACAATCTCCCTGGATTGGAAACAAGAAATATCACAAGAGAAGTTCAAACTTAAAACTGTATTTTAATGTTAGCTGAATATAAATGTGTTATAGGTAAACCTGTAATTCCTCACAGAGCTACAAATACACAGCAGAATTGTAAAACTCAGGACTGTTTCACATGTATGTGCATGGTAAAATCACTTATTTCATCAAGACATAAAATTTTTTGTTTTAAATCTATATAAAAAGAAGATTGTAAATTGAAGGCTCTATGCCTTGAAGTCAGGTTTCCTTACTCAACAATTCCAAAGCTAATGAGACAAAACCTGCTGTCTGTAACGATAAAACAGGATGTTCTCCGTGGAGTTCGCGGTACACAGCCCACAGGCTTCAGAACAGAACATAAACAAGTAAATGTCCACTTACCGCAGCGGTTTTCAACCTTTTTCATCTCATGGCACACATCAAGTAATCACTAAAATTCTGCAGCACACTACAAAATATATTTTTTGCCAATCTGACAAGAAAAGTAGGTATAATTTTGACTGAGTTACAAAAAAATAATAATAGTAATTACCTACCCTTTTTGCTCCTAAGTGACTTTTAAAAAATGAGGTGACTATACTTATATACACGGATTTCTGGTACCAAACATTAACCAATCAGATGCAATCTTATTATACAATGTGACCAATAAGATGCTACTCTATTAGATGACTTCATATTAATTTATGGTTCAAAATAGGTCATTCACACCAGACAGTTATTGTTGTGTTGGCTGTTGTCATTTTTCCTTTGACAATCTAAGGGGATTGAGGTCAGTGCCCCTAACTAAAATAGTCAGGTATTGCATGTTCTAAAAATTCTTGCAGCACACTGGCTAAAAATCACTGATTTACAGCATCCTTCTTTTTTTTTTTTAAGATTTTATTTATTTATTTTCAGAGAGAGGAGAAGGGAAGGAGAAAGAGCAATGTATGGTTGCCTCTCACATGGCCCTCATTGGGGACCTGGCCTGCAACCCAGGCATGTGCCCCGACTGGGAATCGAACCGGGACCCTCTGGTTCCCAGCCTGCGTCAATCCAGTGAACTACACCAGCCGGGCTACAGCATTTTTCTTCTTGAAGTAATGTACTATTCAGGTAAGTTTCTCCTGATGCCAGTGAGGAGCCTAGAACCGGCTAAGAAAGAAAGGAAGGAAGGAAGGGAAAGAGGGAAGGAGGGAAAAAAAGAGGGACAGAGGGAGGGAAGAAATTAAAAAAGAGAAAGGAACTGAATCCCCTGAGTGGCTATGGGCTCATGACAATACTAACACAACATTAGCGTCAAACTGGAACTTCAGAGCTGAGGCCCATACCTCAAAATCCCCCAAAAAATAAAAAATTACATGGGATTATCAAGATCATAGAAAGTATTAGTAAAATCTGCTGAAAAAACAACAACTGGAGAGCAGGCATCCAAATGTATCTTTTGTTCGTTTCCTCTGCTGGGATAAAAGCGAGACTTTCTGGGCAACTTAAACTGTTAAAAAAATAAATAAAAGGACGGACTTACAGGTTCTCAACTGAAAAGGACCCTTCATATCATTCGGGAATTCTTACTTTAAAGATGTGATGAGGGTCTCTGTTTGGCGAAGGACAGAATACTTCTGAGAAGCCCAGTTTTCCAGGGGCTCCCATTTGTAAATCAGTGTTTAAACCCAGCAGTGTCTAAACAGCCTGGCTG
Organism: Micronycteris hirsuta; assembly: GCA_004026765.1. Classification (NCBI taxonomy): domain Eukaryota; kingdom Metazoa; phylum Chordata; class Mammalia; order Chiroptera; family Phyllostomidae; genus Micronycteris; species Micronycteris hirsuta. The sequence goes on along the minus strand of PVJI01001634.1, from coordinate 38,281 downwards.
TAGCCACAGCGTATTTTGGAACGAGGTTCCCTGAGGCCCAAACTCACAGACTCAGCCCTGCAGCCCCCTTCCTAGGCCACCATTAGGCCATCATCCTGCCATTAGTGTCCTCTGTGTAACCAGAGAGCTACCTGTTCACTCGTCAAGGTACCGTTCTCTCCACCTCAAAAGGTTTGGAATGAATTTGAGAGTCTGGATCACACCTTCTTCACCTTTGCATTCGGTGCCTGGCATATAGTAGGTGTTCGATTAACTTTGTTAGGGCAAACAAGCATCCAGCAGAACAACGGCTGACCGAGGAAGGGAAAAAGTATGTGTGGTAGGGGGAGGGGAGAGAAAAACGACAAAATGGGATGGAACTGTGAGAAAGGTGAAAGAGTACCGCTCTGTGCAAACTGGCCCTTGCATGTGAAGCTGACCTGGCTGGGGGCAAAACGCAAGGGAAGGGAGTGCTTATCACGGGTTGAAGCCAAGTAGTTCTCTTCCACGGCAATGATAAATGAGAGGAAGCAGATTTGACCTAGATTCTGCTAAATTAGGAATCCAACCTTAAAGGTAAGCCTAAATGTAGGGGAACACTAACTTAACTGCCTCAACTTTCCGTAAAGCGTCATCTTCACAAAGCGGGTTAACATATACCGAGGGGGCACCAGCAACACTTATTCTGCGGACAATGGAGCAGACCCAGAGGTAAGGAGTCGAGGGAAGGGAGGAGGTGAAAGGCTTGGAGGCGCGCAGATGTGGACCCAGACGGAGGCAGCCGGAAACCATCACCTTCCCCGGCGCCGGGGAGCCCGGCACGCCCGGCGAAGAGCTCTTCGCATACCTTTCCGAGTCGAGGGCGGTGGAGCCGCAGTGCTAGGGAACGCCCAGTGTCCCGCCCGCAAGTGGGACCTACTTTGGACTGGCCCTCAGGACCCACCGAGCTCCGGGACCACCTCTAGCCAAGTTTGTTGGGCACCGTTGCCAGGGAGACGACGCGGAGCATGCTGGGAAGTCGGGAGAGGCCGCCCAGAGGCCGTCACCCGGGCGGAAGTGTGCGCGGACTCAAGTAGGCGGGGAAAGGAGAGCAGGTCCCTAAGCCGACAGCCGCCACTCCGAAGGGTACTCCCCAGCTTTCTCCGGCGACCTCGCGCAGGAGCGCCCGCTCCCCGACCCCGCGCGCAGTCAGGCGCTACTGGCTTCACGGAACCGGGCCTCCCTGTGACGTAAACCCGGAGACTTCCTGTTCCCGCGCTCAGGTGGGGGCTTCCGCTTCCAGCTCTTGCTGGGCTTCCGAGGGCTTCTAATGGACCGGCCGGTCCTGAGTGAGGATCGAGCAGGTGGGCGCTGCTGTTGGTCGGAGTGGCGGGGTTGCGAGGGCCCGGGCGACGCGGTGAACGAAGGCCCGTGTTTGAGGATTTAGATCAAACCTTCTGTGCACCTTTCTCCAATCCAGCACGCATCTGTTCAACAACTGTCCAAGGTCCTGTAATCGTTTAAGATGTGTTGACACGGTCTCTGCTGTCAGAAACTTTACATGCAAGAGGGACTTCTAAAGAAATAAGTATTATTTCTTTATACTTATCAGAGGTAGGGCCGAGACTAGGGTGAAAGTGAGTCAGACGCAAAATGCAAGGGATGTTGAAAAACTGTAATCAAGATACATTTTAATGCAATACCTTCGAATATCAAAATTGATGCCAAAAAAAAAAAAAATCCGTGCTTGACAGAATCTCACGATTTTGTAACAGTACCATGCTGAGCCATTTTGGATCCTAAGGCCAAAGGAAAAACTAGTAATTCTGATCCTATGACTTAAGTTTGCCAGATATTGAAGGATATTGCCAGTAACTGGGCCAGATATGCAAACACAAGAAGGTAAGAGCCTCTGATTGGGGTAAAACTGGACAGTTAGTTCCTGGAAGCATGAAAACTTTGCTTACTGAAAACTATGCCAATTAAGATGGGCCCACTAGCCAACGCCTGAAATAAGACCCCAGACTCTGACTGTCAAAAAAAACTGGGATCCTTATCATTGACCCTACACACCGTAATTAACTGAAGCCCAATGCTTTATGATTTATTAATTATGAGATTGAGAAGGATATAAGTTTTATGGTTTAGGACTTCTTACTTTGACCCCACTGTTTTGTAAGACTATTGCCTATGTCAATATCAAAGTCATCAGAAGTTCTATACTCTTGTGTCAGTAATGAACTTTAATCAATTTTCCTTTAGAATCATTAGCAACCTCAATCATATCCAAAGAACAAATTCCATGAACCATTGAACGTGTGCCTTGTAATACAGGGGAAGCAAAAAAGAATGAAAAAGCACTCAACTAGTTGGTCTTGCCTGAGGATCTAGATAAGAATTAAGATGCTGACATCTAATGTGTTGTATTTAAAGAGTTCTTTGTAACATTTGCTGTTGATTTGGTGGTGGAGGAAACAATGGCTTGGTCCCCTGTAACTAGCATCAATTGAAAGTATACTCTATCGTTTTAAACAGGCTATTCTTCAGACAGTCGTCATGGGTATCCGAGGACTAATGAGTTTTGTGGAAGATCATAGTAATGAGTTCTTCACTGATTTGAAGTTGCGAGACACAAAAATTATTATTGATGGCTACGCTCTCTTCCACCGGCTTTGCTTCAACTCAAACTTGGAGCTCCGGTATGGAGGGGACTATGATTCTTTTGCAGATGTGGTACAAAATTTCTTTGAATCACTGTTTTCTTGTAACATATGTCCATATGTTGTATTAGATGGAGGATGTGACATCTCAGATAAAAAGCTTGCAACTTTGAAGGATCGAGCTAGAGAGAAGATCCAGATGGCCCATTCCCTTTCTGTTGGTGGGGGTGGGTATGTATGTCCCTTGCTCATCCGGGAAGTGTTCATACAGGTTTTGATCAAGCTGCAGGTGTGTTTTGTCCAATGCTTTTCAGAAGCAGATCGGGACATTATGACACTGGCTAATCACTGGAATTGCCCTGTGTTATCATCAGATAGTGACTTTTGCATTTTTGACCTGAAAGCTGGGTTTTGCCCATTGAATAGCTTTCAGTGGAGAAATCTGAACACGATTAAGGGCACACAAGTCTTCTATATCCCTGCCAAATGCTTTTCCCTTGATGCACTCTGTCATTACTTCAGCAATATGAACAAAGCGCTTCTACCTCTCTTTGCGGTGCTATGTGGAAATGACCATATTAATCTGCCCATCATGGAGACATTCTTAAGCAAAGCACATCTTCCTCTTGGAGCTGCCAGTTCTAAGGGGAGGAGACACCACCGAGTTCTGGGACTTCTGAATTGGTTGTCTCGTTTTGCTGAGCCTACTGAAGCACTAGATAATGTTCTGAAATATCTCCCAAAAAAGGATCGAGAAAATGTTAAGGAACTTCTCTGCTATTCCATGGAAGAATACCAGCAGTCCCCGGTGAAGCTGCAGGACTTCTTCCAATGTGGTACTTACACCTGTCCAGAGGCCCTGAATCTGGGTCTACCGGCATGGGTGCTAGAGGCTCTGGCCAAAGGGGAGCTCTCTCCTTTCATCAGCGATGCCTTGGTGCTCAGACGGACCATTCTTCACACACAGGTGGAAAACATGCAGCAGCCATCTGCCCACAGAATATCTCTGCCCATCCGGCAAATCATTTATGGGCTTCTTTTGAATGTTTCTCAACGTCTGGAAAATGTGTCCTTGACTGCATCACCTCCTCGGCCCGTAGCTTTCAGTGAAGTGGAAAGGATTAATAAAAATATCAAAACATCAACTGTTGATGCAGTAGAACTGCCCAAGGATAGTTCTGACTTAAGCAAATTGACTGAGGTAAGTGTTTGTGATATCAATGTGAATTTTGTAAAGCACTTCACAGGTTACGGAGTGCTTTCATGTATATCTCTCTTAGTATAATAAACTGAGGCTGGTTGCCATACTGCCCCCATTTCATAGCTGAGACCTGGGCCCAAAGTGGTAACTATGTAACACTTCAGCCAGGGAGTATTAGTGTCTGGACTCACACCCAGAGCTTTTAGCTCCAAGTCTGCCATTTCACTGTATTTCAGTAGTAGTCTGTGTTATCTCTGGAATTGTTACTACTCCTCTGTTGTTATGAGCTATCACAATGGGGTTAGGTGGCTTTAAAAAAAAAAAAAGGAATGGGAAAAAATTACGAGCTACAAAGAAAAAAGAGATAAAAAGAAAAAAAGTTTGCCTAAAGGCATTGATCATAGGCATAACTAACATATCAGCCTGCATCAAATTTCAGTTAACAAGATTGATACTGATGCGTGGATCTATTTTTCATTTTTGTTAACGAGGACCTTTTTTAGGCTTTCAATTTATGGCATCATGGTGATATGCTTGGTTTGATAATGAAAAAAAAACAACTCTTAGTCTAAGTAGAGTTGCTTAAATATGAGTTATACTAGATTAATCCCCTTTTCAAAGTAAAAAAATTCTTATTGATTCCAGTGTTTGCTTTGTTTTTCATATTACATAAATGTATTAAAACTTACAAATAGGTATGTTAGAAATTGCTTATGCTAACACAATTAAATTTACAAATTACATGCAGATAAATTTACAATACCAATTTCAATGCCCATTGGAGTTTTTCCTAGAGCCAACCAAACATTCAGATTCACAACACCCTCACAGGTCACTCTGGGGGCCAGTCTGCCCAGCGAGGGAGGACAGCGACCACAGCTTCCCAGCAGGTTTGAGTCAGGCTTTCCTCTTCTGTGGGGGACCTTGCAGCGGGGCCGGGGTTGGGGGGGGTGTCCTGTTAGGTAGAGGGAGGGAGGTGTTGCTACTGGCCTCTAGTGGGTAGAGGCTACAGATGCTGCTAAACATTCGTGATGGTTGCACAGCTTATAAATATACAAAAAGCACTTTAAAAGGGTGAATTTTAAGACATGATTTATCTCAGTTAAAGGAAGAAAAAGTCTCACTGGCCTCCTTCCCCACAGAATTCAACCTTGCAACAATTCCATAGACATCACTTCCAGGGTCTCTGCAAGGGGCATGCTTAATTACAAGTCGCTGTACTCACAAAAGCCCCCACGGCGTGGTGTCCCATCTGGTGTTTACAGTTTGTTTATAGTTCAAGCCTGGATGTAGTTTTACAAGAGTCACTTTTATCATGCTAAGTACCACAGCTAACGTTATCACATCTCCAGGGTTACAGGACTAGACAAATTCCAAAGAGAAGGGATTTATTAATACTTTCCCCACACCAATACAATTGAAATTAGCAGTGCCCTGACCCATGTGGCTCCATTGGGTGTCGTCCCACAAAGCAAAAGGTTGCTGCTGGTTCAAATCCCAGTCAGGGCACATGCCTGGGTAGGGTTCCGTCCCTAGTCAAAGCGCGTGCAAGAGGCAGCTGATCGATGTTTCTCTCTCTCTCTTTCCTCCTCCCTCCTCCCTCTCTAAAAATAAATCCATAAAATCTTTTTAAAAAATTGAAATTATTCATGGAAATCATCCACATAAGAAAATAAAAGTCAGATATATAGTCAGCCCCCCCACAATTGAAATTGGCAACATTCTGAAAGATATTTGGCTGAAATTACATTTCTACTCCTAACATAAATGGTGCTGCATTCGAGGATTTTTTAAAAACAGTTTTTATGGCATTGTTGAGAAATCACTGATGTACACTGAAGTGCCCATCCTTAAAGTGTGTACTCTCAGGAGTTTTGACATGTTTACATCCATGAATCCAGCCTGCAGTTAATGAATGCGTCCATCATTCCTACAAGTTTCCTCTGGCCTCTCTGCAGTCCATCCCTTCCTGAGTGTGTACACACAGCAGAGCACACAGATCATCGTACAGCTGGATGGGTTTTCACCAGCTCGACACGTCCATGTACAGAACACCCAGATGAAGATTCATCATCAGCACCCAGAAGCTTTGCCAAGTACCTGGTCCTTCCGTCACCCCTCCCCTTCCCCCTTTAACCACTAGCCTGACCTCTACAACATTGAATAGTCTTGACGGCTTTTATACTTTATAAAAATGGCGTCATGCGGTATGAATTCTTTCATCTGGCTTCTTTTATTCAATGTAATGTGAGATGTATTCCTAGCTCTGAGAGTAGTTGTAGAAAATTCATTTCTCCTTGCTGTATATTATTACAGTTTGGGAATACACCCACATTGGTTTTTCTGTTTTATAGCTGATGGGCATTGGGGTAGTTTGCCGTTTGGACTATTGTGACTAGTGCTGTGAACATTGTAGTGCATGTCCCTTAGTGGAAATATGAACACATTTCCATTGCGTATATAACTAGGAGCGGAATTGCCGGGTTACAGGATACACTCATGGTCTCGTAAAGTGGTTTTACCAATTAATATCCCAGCCAGCAAGCGCGTGAGTTCCTCTCACTTTACACCCTTGCTGATACCTGGTGTTTTCTGTCCTTTTAAAAAAGTTCAGCTATGTTGGTGGCTGTATGGTGACATCATTTTAGCCGATTTTAGCGGGGGTTAATTTGCACTTTTCTGATGACTGATGTGAGCACCTTTACATGTGTTCACTGGCCATTTGGACATTCTGATATGTAAGTTTTTCTCAGTCTTTTGCCTATTTTTCTGTTTGTTTTTAATTTTTATATACAGGTCCTTTGTTAAATAACATGTATTGTGGTGAATAGCCTTTTCCATTCTGTGGATTCTTTTAACTCTAATATGGTTTGATGAACAGAAATTCTTAACATAGACAAACTTTTCATTATTTATGGTTATCACTTTTGTGACCTAAGAAATTACTGTGTACTTCCTGGTCATGAAAAAAAATTGTTTTGCCTTTCATATTTACATCTACAATCTATCTAGAACTGATTTGTGCTTATGCAGTGTGACGTAGGGATCAGGACACTGTCCTTGCATGTAAATACCAGCGGAGTCTTTGAGCGTCGCAGGCTGACTGCAGTCCTTGCTAAGTGCAGGTGACGAGTGATCTCGTCCCGTAACTGCATTCAGAGTGAGGGGAAATTGCGGCTCACGCTCTATGCAGTGATATCGCTTGGCTTTCCCTTGGCATAAGCTAATCAGTACTGTATGTAGCTCAGGGTTGTTTGCTCTGATCAGTGCACAATAATTCTAAACGGTATCAGGTGCAAAAATGACTCCAGAGACAAATGCAGGTACAGGTATAGGAACTTTGTGATAGTATCTATCCATTCTTTTTCTTACTCTGATGTGGTAATAATACTTTGATTACCTGCTTTATGCCAACTTTTATAATAGAAAATTTATACAGTCTCTCGTTTAATTCTCACAGTAGCCACATAGGACAGTGCTTCAGTTTTGGCTCTGTTAGTTGCAGCGGACAGAGCGCCTCTCAAGTTAACCAACAAGAGGAGGAACGTAAGGAGAAAGCGTAAGGAAGTGGATCGTTCTTGGGCAGTAAAGCAGTGCCAAGACCAGCCCCTCTTTGGGCACCTCTGCCGCTGTGTGGCAGCTTCTTCGGCAGGCTGTGCTTTCCCTCCCCCTGGGAGTTGTCACGGGGAATAAGACCCAACCAGATTTAAGGGCTGTGAGCAGAGCAGTTCCCCTTTTGGAAGGCGCTGAGGATTGTGGGTGCCATGGGACATTTCGTGTGACTCATTATAATGCCCATTTTACAGCTGGTTAGACTGACTACTGGACAGCTCAGAAACTTGCCCAAGGCCGTAGTTAGTGGGGGACAGAACAGCTCTAAGTCAAGCTCAGACTCGGCTTCGTTCCTCTGTTGCAACTTGGCTAGAGAATCCAATCATCTAAGCATTGTATGTCAGTAAAGTATTCACGTATTTTCTCAGCCTTTACTTCGTGTGTTTTTCTACCAGTTTAGGAGATTATAAAGAATAGTTTTTGTTTTTAGTTTGAGTAGTTAATGCTACTTCTCATAGGGGTGACTGACTATACTGTAAAGCACTTTACATATGTCTAAGTAGAAAACTTACTACAGTATTAAATTATTAAAACCAGGACTTATAAATCACTGATTTGGTGCTGCCATGCACCGACGAGGAAACCGTTTTGTCAATTATGACGTTTTATTCTAGGTTAACATCTCCGCTGTCAGCGCACTCACTGACTGCTAATTAGGTGTTTGGTGCTAAGAAGTGTCTCAGACTCCCTCAGAAAGTTAAGAAAGTGTCTAGCAGACACTAGGAATACAATTATCTTTTTCTCTTAAAGTCCGATCGTAAAGTCCCGCTGAAGGTGCCCTTTTAATAGTCCTTAATTTCCCTCGTCTGTAAAAGTGTCTAAGCTGTAAGGTCTCTTGTGGTTCCAAAGTCTTCAGATTGAGGTAAAATTATTTCAACAAGTAGCCCAAAGCCCTCATAGCTCTTTTTACTTCCTTACTTACCTGAAGCACACTCTCTAAAATATGGAGTGAAGTGAGTGTGGTGTGTTATTGCGAGCACAATGCAGGTAGTCCTTAAATACCCCTATCTCTCTTGAGTATACCTCTCACCTACAAGTAGCCACCCTGGGACAATCCCCGTGTAGAACACAAATACAAGAAAACATTCAACTGGGTAGGAACATGAGACAAGACCCGAACAAATAGAAAACTGTGTGATATGCCACAAGGGTGCACATAATCTAAGTTTCTTCCAGAGGTGATAAGTAATGGTGTCTTGAAGAAGGTGGGGTCTAAATATTCACTGCCAAGTAAGGGATTGGTTGAGTATAAATCATTGTTTCTCAAAGCCAAATAGTTAAAATGCAGGTTCCCGGGATCCCTCAGATTCACTGAATCAAAATGCAGGGGGTAGGGCCTGTGGACTGAATTTTTAACAAGCGTCCAAGTAGCGCATGCACTGAAGATGCTCAGCCAGCCTCCTGGGAGGATGGAAAGACATGAGCAGGGGCTGTGTGGCGGGAGTAGACAGTACATCCATTCAACCAACCACGTTTATTAAGCACCTTATTACTGTTCTAATGCTGAATGTGGCTGATTGTTTCACACAGGAAGATAAAAATCTGACACAATTTCGTTTGCATAAAGTCTCTTCATACTGCGGGGAGGGGGGTAGTTTCCCCCAAAGTAACTTTCAAGGTGCTGGGTATGTACTTTCAGCTCTCCTTGGCTAGACGGCAGATACTTCTGTTAGAGACGTTGAAGGTGAAACAGACCACCCTGGACCCAGTCCCTGCTTCTCTGAAGCTGCCCGTTGCCGTCAGTTGCTACTGGTTGCAGCACATGGAGGCCAAGGCAAAACTGCACCATCTACAAGCTTTACTGCTGGGGATGCTGGTGGGACCCTTGCATGCCATAGTCAACAGCCCTGGTAGGTATCCAGAAATTCCAGAAATGTATTTTTATTACTTAGAATGATAAGAACTTAAAAAAATTATTGGATTAACTAATCCTATCAGTTCTATCAGAACATAGAAATGGAGGCACCGATTTATCATTCATTCATTGGCAAATATTTTTGAGCACTTCCGTGTGCAGGCTCAGTGCGAGAGGGTTGGACTTCAAGGACATGCAGTGAAGATGCCCGGATACTGTCTAGTCCTGCAGACTCTGTGGCACCGAAGTGCTTTAACCTGTGAAGTGTGGCTGATGCCAGTTGCATTTTGTATTCCACGTTTTCTGTCTCTGTCTCTATTATCGATATAGCTGCAGCTTCATCACTAGAAACATTTAAAATTTCCCATTGGTGAAACTTCTGAATACAACTACAATAAGCATTCATGCTTGTGCTGTTTTTTGCTTTCCTTTTTCTCCACTGTATGTTTTGGTTAGCACATACCATATTTTTCATGTATAATGTGCACTTTCTTGCCCGAATTTCTGAGGGGGAAAATAAGGACGCTCATTATACATGGAAATAGTAATCCCCTGTATGGTGCACACAAACACGTGGGTGTGCCAAAGTGTGGGCCAAATGCGGTAAGTAGTGATGGTAGAAGTCACTTCTTTTCTGTTGGAGAAATGTACTTTGAGACAATTTCATGTGAATTTAAGTATCAGGTGAAATAAGTGTTGACGCACTGGAGCACTTCAATTCCCTAGTGGAATTATTCTCTTTAAAAGTACGAACGCTGTAACGCTGTATGAACGTGTGTGACAGCTCACCCCCTTTAGAGCAGCACTGATGGCTACCCCCGCGTTTCCATCACTGCAGGAAGTTCTACTGGCTCCGGCTACTCTGGAGTTTACTCACAAGTTAAATAAAATAATGAACCGGCATAGACTCCAGGAAAGCCCAAGTGTGAGAGTAGCTGTCAGAAGGGACTGTTGTTATTTGACAGCCAACTTAACGCAGAACAAATAAGGCCCACTAATGGTTAAGGCACAAGTGCAGGGTATCTCCTCTCATTGAATAATAAATACAGTTGATGGAAATCCTCAGAGCACAAGCCTATTAAGTTTTTACCTGAGTCCAACACAAGGGGCACGTCAAGGGTCTGTTTCTTTTCTTGTAGGAATTGTGGACCCGGCACCCAGGCAGGCTCAGTGCCTTGCTGCTCGCTAATTGGTCAAAGGTGGGCCTCTTTTCTGTTACCTTCAGGTTGGTCTGGATGTCACTTCGGGCGCTCCTGCTCAAACAAGCCTGCAGAAGCTTGTGGGTCAGCACGCACAGCACTCCTCGTGTCCCCGGGTTGCTGCTCCTTCCCCGTCCTCTCTGTGAAGAAGGGGGAGCTGCCACATTCTCTGAGTCGTACTTTCCTCCCGTAAAACAGAAGTTATAATGTGCTTTGAACCCACGGCTGTTTCTTTAAATGCACTATTAGCACGGAGGTCTCCAGGAAAGAAAGTTTGGTGGACGAGAACAATAAAGGGAATGATATTTAATAGTAACTTATATTTTGCAGAGACAGATTTAGGGTTTGGAGAATTTGATGCAAATATGTTTAAGGTTAGGTGGTACACCAGTGAAAGAAATTAAAGGAAAAAATAATTTAGTGTTGAATAAAGTTAGACCGTCATTATAAAGGCAATTCAGTATATTATTTCAATTTATACAGCAAGGCTTTTACATTGGCATTAAGATAGTGAGGGGCCAGAAAAGCATTTGGATTACTTAAACCAATTTTTTCTTTATGAAGTTTTATGTATGGAGAAAATTACAAGCTGATACGTGTTTTGGGAACGACTGCCCTTGGGCTGTTTCTTTGTCTAGAAAAGGAAGATCTGCGGGAGGATGGTGCGAAGAGGTTGTGTGAGGAGTTCCAGAGAGTGAAGGAGCAGAGGCGGCCGGGCACGAGACTGGACTTAGACACAGCTCACATCTTCTGCCAGTGGCAGTGCTGTCTGCAGATGGGGCTGTACCTCAATCAGCTGCTGTCCACGCCTCTCCCAGAGCCAGACCTAACTCGGTAAGCACCGCGGGAAACCAGTTCAGAGGGCTGCACACAGAAGCAAACACTTTTATTCATATTTAAAGCAAAGAAGTTATTTTTCCAAATTAACCTTAGCATAATTGGTCTTGGAACACTATTCTAGCTGAAGAGCTAGAAATAGGAAAAATATTAAATTATTTCTATACCATATTCTCAAAGAGAATGTCCATGATTAGATCAATTTTATAAAATCAGTTCCAAAGTAAAACAGAGGCAGTTGTTGGTAGGATATAATTTGTTCCGTCATGTTAAGTCTGTTCAAATATTACTTTTTAGGTTTTTCTGATCGTCTTACTAAAATATTACTCTCTACTTCCAGTCACACCAGCCCTATTCTCTTTTGTATTTCATAACTGCATTTCTTACCACTTGGCATATTGTTCCCTCAGTCATTCAACTATTAAATACATACTCAGGTCTATGGTGTAATGAACAAAACATCCAAAAGACTTCTGCTGTCACAGAGGTTTTTCTAGTGAGACGACTACTAGATGCTCACATGAACCTTAAGGTTTTTGTTTTGCCAGACATGTACGAAAGGAGAGGCTGCCTGTATGCCAGGAAGCGATTATAATGTTTGATTACGGAGTTTAAGTTGGGTAAGAAATGATAGCAGCAGGGCCAGTGAAAAGGTGGTAGGATCGGTGAAGTGGACATCCTGGTGATTAAAGAAGATAAAAGGGAGATAGTTTTGGAAATGGAGTTTAGATTGCATACATGCTTTGTCTCTCCCCACTTGAGTATAAACTCTACGAGGGCAGGGCCCTGTCTATCTTGTGCACTGTTGTAGCCCCAGTCCATAGCAGATCGTTAAGTATGCAAGTATTTGTTGAATAAACGATATATGGAGGCATACAAAATACGCTGGTGGTGGCTTTAAATGTTTCAAGGTGAAAAGCTTCCTAGCCGTTGAGTTGTTACTGTGTCTCTGGGCCTTCATATGGGAGCTAACCCTAGAACCCTTCACCCAGTAAGAGCAATGGCCTTAGACCTATGGATACTTTATTTCTGGCCTTTAATAACGCAGGTCATTCTTGACTGGATCCTCTCTAGATACCAGAAATCCCTTTAAAAACAAAACAGGATATCCATCAGTAGATGAGTACATAAAACTATGGGACATTTACACAATGGAATACCATTACTTGGCCATAAAAAAGAAGAAAAGTTTATACTTTGTGACAGCATGAATGGACCTGGAGAATATTATGCTAAGTGAAATGAGCCAGTCAGAGAAAGTCAAATACCATATGATTTCATTCCTATGTGGAATCTAATGAACAAACTGAACTAACAAACAAAATAGAGACAGACTCATAGATAGAGAGCAAGCTGACAGCTATGAGGCATGGGGAGGGGTTAAGGGGTGGAGGGATTGAGCAAAAAGGAAAAAGGACTCATGGACAACAGTGTGGTGATTGAGGGGCAGGGGGGGGCTAAGGGGGATAAATGGTAATGGAAAGAGTGCAATAAAAATTAATTACAAAAAAAAAGAACTAAACAGGATAAACAAGGCCAAACAGTTCTCTTAATGATTTCAGTAAAAGGACTGTCCTTGTGTCTTAGCACCACTAAGGCTTTTTAAATGATGACTTTACACTGATGAAATGATGGAAGTTCCACATCAATTGCTAAGGCACCGCTTGATCAACTCTGGCAGTTAAATTACGTATTGAATTTGTGGCTTCCAGTTAATCCCATCTTATGTTTGTGAAGTAGGTTTTTAGTCCGAGGTGAGTGATAACTTCACAAATGATGCTATTAAATTTCTTAGTTCAACAGACTACCTGTTTGATTCATCAGAGGCCTTTTTACTTCCCTGTCTTTGAAGTGTTAAGAAGCCTGCTCAAGTGTGGACTAGTTGTAGAACCAGCAAGAAATCCATCGTTGAATTTGAGGTTAAAAATGTCACCAGGCAAGAAGTATTCTTTTTAGTAACAACTCAGTTCCTTCCTTCAAGGAACAGATTATTCTTAGGTAATTTTAATGATTTTATGGAAGAACTCTCAGTGTTTGGATGCATTCATTGAAGCCATGCTAATGATGGTTGTTCCCGTGCACTGATACTCTGCTCTAACCCCCTTCTCTCTCTCTCTCTCATTGAATAGCTTATATAGTGGAAGCCTGGTGCATGGGCTGTGCCAGCAACTGCTAACATCAACCTCTGTGGAAAGTCTGCTGAGTGTGTGTCCTGCAGCAAAGCAACTTTATGAACATCTGTTCAATGCCACAAGGGCGTATGCCCCTGCTGAATTATTCCTACCAAAGGGTAAATCTAATTCAAAAAAGAAAAGGCAGAAGAAACGAGGTACCAGCCAGTCAAAGAGCAGAGTGGGAACCACCTCAAACAGTAAATGTTGGTATGAGGGAAGCAATCGCTTTGGGCTATTAATGGTTGAAAACATGGAGGAACATATTGAGGCCTCAAAGCTTGAGTAAACTCTGTCTGCAAGCAGAAGTTTTATGAAATTCGGTCTTAAAAGTTCTTTGTTACCTGCCTTGAAATAACTTTTTTCTTTAGAACTGACCAGTTAGGGGATAAACATTGCAATAGGTAATCTCTGAATTCCAAGGTATTTTGTAACTTGCTTTTAATAAATACAACCTGATTTAAGAAACTTCTGTATTCCTCACACATATTTAAAAGCGTATTTGTACTTCTGTTTCATTTCAGTAAGATAGTAATAGTCCATTGGTAACCGTTAAATTGCAGCAACTCAGCCAGCTATGTTTTCAAAAAGAAGCCCTACCTCAGTTATTTCCAATAAGCAGAAGTTGGGTTATTATTATTTTTAAATGTTTTTACAACTATTTCCTATTCATGGGCCTTGGGAAACAGAAGTCAGGATGCCGCACAGAAAACTGTACACCTTTAAATACTTAGTGCACGAGGCCACAGCAGGTGGATGAGCGCTTCAGATACGCTCCAGGTTTTAAAACAGGTTGAAACCTAGTGGCCAAAACAAAATAAGCAGCAGCATCCTGAGCTGCTAGATCTGGGAGGAAACACTAATAAGAAATTTAAAAATTAGGCCATTTCTTATACTCCAGGTCTTGACCTATTTATGGGACTGTGAAGTTAATGAGCCATAAGCAGCATTTTTAATGAAAAATATCAGATATGCATATTATATATTAGATGGTTGTGCAAACAGATGTCTTACTGTGGACTGCAGTCCAGACGTTGAAAGCCACTGCTCTGGAACACACTAGAAGCAGCTAAAATTCCAAGCACCAGCAGAATTGTGAAGGTGCTGGCCAGTTCCAAATAAAGAACTTGAAAATAAAAAAGGAAGAGGGACGAATACATTTGGGCAAGAGTTCAAAGTATACTCTGACCTTCATTTGTATTCATACAAATTGTATTATTCCTTTCTTCTCTGCTCACTGGTATATTCCATGAGTAATACCCCTGAATGTGGTTTGAAACTGCCATGTGAACAGGCCCATATTCAGCCCCCCGAATCTGGTAAATAACTCTCTGCACTCCTGGCAGTGCCACACTCATGGAAGAGAGAAGCCCAGCATCAGCCAGGGTCACACACACCCCTCTCAAGTGTTAACTGGCTTCAGCCACTTACAAAAGGCAAAAACACAATCTCATTTGCTCCTAAAGTTTTCAACCTAAAGACTAACTTCTGTTTCCAATAAGAGTTCTTGAAATTTAAAAAGACGTGTTTATTATGCTAGGAAGAGTGCATGGGGCTCCTTAGTGAACATGTTTTTCATGTCTCTGAAGAAATGGTTTTTCCCAGAAGAATCAAGAAAAGAGCAGTCACATGCATGGACTTTCGAGAAGATAATGCATTTTGCCAGCAAGTAGTGGGTGTAATATGGACTAGAAGCACATAAGACCTTGTTGTATCAAAAATCTCCTCCTTGGTTTCTGGAGTTGGGTGCCATCCAGGAAAATATACTAGTACAGGAGTCTTCTATCCTGGCTCATCAACACTGCTTTTTAAAACCACCACTGTGCATGGAAACCACGCGTTGCCACTTCGACTGCGGTGATAACTGGCTTCACAGGCACTACACTGAAGAGGGTATGGGCAACAGAGCTTAATTAAAAGTCAGCTGAATTATATCAATCATCTCCTTCTTTCATTTTCAAAAGTTTTCTAACAAAAGGGACCTCCTTCAGTAGAGCGAGAAGTCAGGCTGCCTTCCCGGCTGTGTCACTCGCAGCCATCCACGTGAGATGACCCAGCCTTGCAGCGGTCGAGTCTAACGATGTCCACCGACTCGCCCTATCTGTGAGAATTAGGAAAGGAACCAGCCCCAGTACGCATCTTCTGTGTTAACAGGACAGAGGCACTCCACAAGACACCAAAGATAGCATAGCGCCTGACCCCCAGAAGACACAGCTGCTTAGCGAGACCACACACAGTGAAATGAGAGGACACTTCATGAAGCAATCTGTCAAATGCAAGATGGCAAAGCGTGGACAGGACCCAACAGTGAGACAGCCGTCACCGGATGAGGAGGCCTTTGAGCTTGGCTTTGAGAGACAAGGGTGTAATTCAGATGAGGTACAGGAGGCAAGGGGAGCGTCTGCTGAAGCAGAATAGTGTATGTCCCATAGTCCATCTGTAAAATGTTTCCTATGTTTTTAATCAAATCTTGAGGACTTGCTCTTTCTTACTGAGTTCTAGCTCATGAAATTTCACCTAGGACTTTGGAAATGTGTGTCTTCAATAAGCAGTGTAAGTGACAAAAGGAATTCTGGAAAACTAAAATGGGTAAATTTTAGAAATGAAGTTGGAGAGAGAAAAACACTGTAATGCAATCATTCTGAACTATTCGTGATAAAATTATACTTGAACTTCATTTTTATAAGCCCTTTAGAGAGATCTAGATCTAGGAATTTTTGTATATATACCCTGTAAATATAAACTTTAAAGGCCTTTCATGACAATTGGCCAAGAGAAAAAGGATTCAAATTAATTAGTTTTAGAAGATAAAGACCTCTGTAGCTAGAAGGATCTTAGAATTATCTTTTCCTCTCTTGTGCATAAAATAAATGAATCCATGATTATGCCTGTTACCCTATCTGTAAAACAGGATCAGAATAGTTCAAATAATTATCTAAGGATAAAATGACATGCACCTTTAAATACAGTGGCTGGTACTGAAAACATGCAATAAACGACAAGACATTACTGCTACACCCATACATGAAAAACCAAGAGCAAAGCAGGGGAACTAGGGAAGAGTGCTGAGCAGAAATATCAAGGCACCCCGGGATCAGTGAATGCCAGAGCCAAGAGCAGAATTTTGCAGGTGCAAAGCAGGTCAACACTCAACTATGGCTAAGATGAGAAGGACAAGAAAATGGGAATATTAAAGGAACTTCAGCAGAGGTGTTAGGCTGAAGCCTGACTGCAGAGTGAAGTGCCAACAGAATGTGAATACGAAGCTAAGTACCACCTCAGAAAGGGATGGAGAAAAAGAAAAAGAAAAAGGAACAATCCCTATGTGAGTACTTGTGCCCTTCCTGCCCTTTTGTCTTGTTATCAAGAAATTTTCCGTTGTGTTTTTAAACCTAATTTGAAAGAGCCCTAGATGTGTTTAAAGAAAAAAGAAAGAGCAGATCTTTCGAATTCCTGGAAATCTCCTCTTCCTGCAGCTGCCAGGGTTCCATCCTGGCCCTACCAATAACCTAAGGAGGCCAAACCCAGTTTCCCCCCTTAGGTTTCCAGACTCCACTGGGTACCGCTCCCCAGCACATGCCATTTGGCTGGTGGGCACAGCAGGAACCGGAGTAGCACCTGGAACACAGTCACTCCCACGACCAGTAGAAATAACTTCACTTCTGGAAAAGGACAAACTCTCATTAGTACCTCACTAGTACCTACTCCAAACGTAGTGACCTTGGTGCTTTTAGCGAGGTGGATTTGGGGTACTTGGTATTTATCTCATAATGTCTTTTGTTGACACGTTTCAGTAAGACAACTGAAAACAATTTTGCACCTTGTACAAATTTGAAATTAAGTATTTTTTTTGACAGATGCATTAAGAAGATGCCTTCCCACTTTCAGCAACCACTGACTCAACCATACAGGATAAGTAGCTTTGGCATTTCTTTCCAGGTCTGAATAATGCTAAAATTCAAGCCCACTGAGCTGTAAAAATTTGAAGATAAAACCCTCAAGCTGAAAAAAGACGTTTTAAATAAAATTCAGAGGCCTGACTGCACCAGGCGATATACCATTCCAGTCTGTTAAAATGGGAAATACATGAGTGTAATTATACATGGAAAAGTTTCCAGTAGTTTCACTAGATTCAGTTTTCAGAAAGAAATCAAATTTCACATGAACATACTGTAATGCATAAGTTTTTTAAGATTTTATTTATTTTTAGAGAGAAGGGGAAGGAGGGAAAAAGAGAGGGAAGGAAACATCGATCAGCTCTGCCTCTGGCATATGCCCCAACTGGGGACCAAACTTGCAACCCAGACAAATGCCCCGATTGGGAACTCGACCGGCAACCCTTTGCTTCGCGAGACGCCGCCCAACCAACTGAGCCACACCAGTCAGACCGGTCAGGGCATAAGACATTTAAATACTGATAACATTTATAGCGTCTGCCATTTTTTGTTCCACCTCTTCCACATCAGCAAAACTTTTCCCTTTGAAGACTTTTTCCATCCAGGGAAACAAACAAAAAAAAAAAGCTGCTCACAGCAAGATCGCCAATAGGGCAGGCAGGGCATGGAGGTCAAGCCGTTTTGGATCAAAAACTGCTTAACACTCAGTGCAGTGTAGGCAGGTGCACTTGTAAATCACCCATCATGAAGTCACCCAGTAGACAAATGTACTGAGACTTCAAAAAAACTTCACTGTAGCTGAACACAGCCTCTCGCAAAAACACAAGCTGGTAATCCTGTGAGCTATATACCATACAAGATTATGAAAACTTCCCGGGAGTGTTTTTACATAGTTAGTGCTTTCGGAAGGATTGGACATGTGGCCACCTAGGCATTGCTGTCCCAGTCGTCCTCTGTCTGGTTCATGTGTGTTACAATCAGGGCTGTTGGCAGGGAAAACAGTGTGTCTACTTTGCAGTGTCTCAATTCTTACTATCATGGATACAGAGTAATTAATTTCATGGTGGGGGGGTTATGTGGATTAATCTACTGGCAGCAGGTGAACTTGCTCTGATAAAGAAACATTTCTTTGAGTAAATCCATATTAACATTACTCTTAACAGGGGAGGGGGGAGTTGTAAATATGCCAATGAGAACTCCTATGAATTACTGCTATAACTGCTATACTAATCAGTATTTTCTTTTTTTAAAGATTTTATTTATTTATTTTCAGAGAGAGGGGAAAGGAGGGAGAAAGAGGGAGAGAAACAGCAATGTATGGTTGCCTCCCACATGGCCCTCACTGGGGACCTGGCCTGCAACCCAGGCATGTGCCCTGACTGGGAATCGAACCGGGACCCTCTGGTTCCCAGCCCGTGCTCAATCCACTGAGCTATACCAGCCAGGGCACTAATCAGTATTTTCATGCCTTCCTTAAGATACTGGCAGGAACCTCTGTTCTGAGATTTCCTATTCGGTTGTCATTCATTTCCATCAGATGGGTTGCAGTTGGAAAGTAGAAAAATCGGGGGGTTCTTTTGTGGGTATATCTGGATTCTAGGTTAAAGTCTTTGAGGGTCTGAGATTATGAAATATTTTCCTATTTACAAATGCTTCCAAAGAATATATTGTACTATTAGAATCAGAAATGAATGTTAATAATTGAAGCCCCTAGGAAGGATAGTGTCAAGAGAGCAAGCTTCTGATACTCCCTTGTCTGGTCCCAAGAAACTGTGGAAAACCAGAGGTAAAAATGGTGGGTGGGATCCTTGGTGTTGAAATCTGGGAATGGTGACATCCACAAACCCAAGTTTCCAAAGGACTGTAGCCCTTCAAGCTCCCAGATTTATGCAAATTGTTTTTAAAGACAAAGAAACTGACCGATTATAATAATCACAATGTATTTTGTAAAGCAGTAAGTCATAGACAAGTGTGAACTGCAACAGAAATTCCCTAAGGAATATTGTCATAACTTTACCTTAGAAATATGATAAGAGGCCAATGTGTTTTGGTTTAGAAAGCTCTGTTCCTAGAAAATGAGTTTAGAAATTGTGTTTTATACTAAGACTGGGCTGATGGGATATTTTAGTTTCTACCATTACTAAATGTTGTCTTCCCTGAGCAAGACGTTGTGAGCACAGACTGAGACCCCAACTTCTGCGCATCAGATCCTTGTTGGAGACCCAGAGGAGTCACCGATACCAAATCTGGTATTCAGTGCATCTACCCCAGAAAGAATATCCTGCTGGGAGACAGGAGGGAAATAAAATTGATGCCGCCTCTTTTCTGGTCCACTGGATGCAAGGCATAGGCCTATTTTCCTTTTTGAATATATGAGTAGACAACTTTTTCTGTAAAGGGCCAGAAAGTAAATTATTTTAGGTTTAGTGGATCATAAGGTCGCTGGCGAAATACCTCAACTGTGTTAACATGAAAGCAGTGATAAGCCGTATGTAAATAAATGTGCATAACTGTGTTTCAATAAAACTTTATTTACAAATCCGGCAGCAGAGCTGGCTTGCAGGCCATAGCTTGTTAACCCCAAAACTAAATCAACAGTCCCATGTGGTGAGTTAGGGAGGTACTGAGGTATTAGAATAGGTTGTTTCCCTAACTTGTAACATCCCTAGCTAATTCAGGGGCAATCACATCTGTTCCATGTAGAAAGATACTTAAAAACTCTAATGCAATCCTATTATGCAAGCATATGGATGAATGTGAGAATGAAACATGAAAACATACTTATTTTTAACTCCCTAAAAATGATCATATAATGCTTAAATGTAAAGTTTGTCATATATTTCCATATCAGGTACACATTTTCTATAATCACCTATTTGTTTCAGGCCTGCTATATTATTACTCCAAAGATAACATTTTGTAAGATTCATTTAGTAAGTTCTCTCATACTAAGCTTTTAAGATTCAGACTGGATGAAAAAGAGCAAATGGTCAAAGCATTACACAGCATGACCACAGGATGGCACCAAACTGTTACTTCTAAACTAATGTGCAAGTCAGCACACTTTCACTGGGAAAGCCTGAATACAAAATTGCTTTAACAGAGCTGAGTGAATTGAAATTTTTTTAACTGTTTTTAAAAGCCTGCTTTGTTTTCAGTTCAAAAGCTGGAAATACTCAGAACTCAAAAATGGACCTCTAGGCTCATGTAGAACAATCTGCCCATTTTCTAGCGCTGTGTCCTGTAACACTGTGAGGTGTGGTTTCTACTCAGGGCTGCAAGACAGAACAGTGCAATGTTGCTGAGGAAACGATGGTGATGGAGCAACCTTGCCTTAGCTGTGAAAAGCAGTTCTGCCAGCCTATTAACAGTGGGGCCACCACAGCAGTGTGGGCCTTTTCCAGGACACCTGTCAGTCTAGCTGGACTTGAGCAACGAGAGAGGAAAGGCAAAGTCAGGTGTACACAGCGATCTGCACATGGACACTGCTACCTGGAGCACCTGTACGAATACAGGGAGCCACGTTCACGTGTACACAGAAACATCGGCATGATCAGATCAGAAAGGAATTTATAAAGAACAAAACTAATGGCTCAACACAACACAACATACAGTTGATATATAATAGGACTGTTCAGTTGAAACTTATATAATCTTACTGACCAGTGTCACCGCAATAAATTTTATTGAAATAAAAAAATTTAAAAATAACGACAACAAAAACTAATGGCTCAAATATTTTTCACTTCCCTCACCAAATTTCACCACTTAAATTTATGTTGAATGAAAAAAAGATCCAATTTCTGTCTAGATTTATCAATGAAGTGGCTTGGATTTAAATTTTTAATGCTTTCTAAAAAATAAAATCCACAATTTTATACCAAGGCTTCCAGCTGTATTTATTCTAAATAGTATTTACAAGAAACTGTATACTACACACACACACACACACACACACACATCCTTACAGCGATCTGGAAAGGCCGCCCTGGTTGCCTCTTCAGCTGGTCTATGAAAAACAGGTAAAAATTCTGATTCTGAAAACTGAGGCAGAGGAAAAAGGATTTCAAGTTAAAGGAATAGTTTCCAAAAAGACTAGTAAGTGGACTGTGTTGGCATTTTGTGTGGAATATGAGGCTAAAAAGATCCAAGGAAGAACTGTGAGTAAAATGGAAAAAAAAAATCAAGTTTTCTACTCTCCTGCCATAAATTACTTGTTTGGAGCAAATAGCTATTTTTTGATGGTTAATGCTATTCACTTATTGGGTTTCCACCAACAACAAACTTCAGTCCAAGCTGTGGAGTTCTTTGCTACAGACATTCTCCGGCCTCGTAAGGAAGTGTCTTACGGCAAACATCAAAAAGTTAAGTCACCAATCATTCTGATCAGTGTTCTCTGGTCAGCAACCTTGATAACAAACGCAATCTGAGAGCGCGGTAACAGGAGGCTGGAATGTTCTTACCTATGTAACTGCTTGCTGATCCTTAAGTCATAACTCTACAAAGAAACAACTTTCAAAAAATATCTTATTCTGTCAAAGCTGAGTTTACATTCGTTTACTGCTTTAACAACAACAAAAAAAGAAAAAGATGCTTGTAACATGAGATTATTTTCCTACTACATTATAATTAGTCAGCCATGGCTTAATTCATTCCGTTCTAGAAACCTATCTAACACATCCCTTGGCAAATCCTAAAGACACCACAGAATTCACATTTCCAATTGACCTGTGTCCCACTAAAGGCT
The DNA here is from genome assembly GCA_004026765.1 of Micronycteris hirsuta. NCBI lineage: Eukaryota > Metazoa > Chordata > Mammalia > Chiroptera > Phyllostomidae > Micronycteris > Micronycteris hirsuta. The sequence goes on along the minus strand of PVJI01001634.1, from coordinate 16,145 downwards.
GCTAGGCTCTGTTAATTCTCCCAACAGCTCTGCTCTCCAAGCCAGAGAGCCAGAAACTGGGCTACGGTCCATGCTTTCCTTTACTGTCTTGTCCTGACAATGCTGTTTCTTAGAAGATAGATATTCATACCTTTCTCTCCATAGTGACTGCCACAGCTCAGTCTCCCTCTACCCTTTAAGCTTCTAAATTCTCTAGTCGGTCTCCCTGTTTGGGGGGGGGGGGGGGTGTTTTGTTTTACTATCTAGCCTCTGTGCTTCCATCAGCATGTTACAGGACAAATATCCAAACACACATCACACTCTTGACATCCTCTAGCATGTTACAAGTCAAGTGTCTGTCCCACTAGGCTCCTGTCTATCTCTCCAACCCCTCACGTTACACACTTCCTGCCTGAACAGCCCCTGGCTCCCTGTGGTTTTCACCAGCCCGCCCGCCCTCACCAGCACCTCTGCAGAGGCTTTGCCATTTGGTTGCGATGTCCTGCTGCTTCTTGGCCAGAGATTCCCAACTTAAGGCTTGATTCAGATGCCACTAGTTCTGGGAAATTTCTTTGACAACTTCCTCCAGTGAAGTTATTTCTCTCCTTTGGCTACTGTAGCATTTTGGGCAGCGGTTAGCACTATATTAGATGTATTTCACTTTGGTCTCCAGGGTTGAGATTGAAGATTTTCCAAAGACAAGAAATTACCTCTTATTTCTTTATAAACCTAACCCTACAATATTTGCAGACTATTATATCTACATTAACATCAAGGACTGGTTAACCAATATCCAACTTTTAACAATAACCAACTCTAAAAACCCAAACTCCAAATGAAGTAATCTGACAAGAGTCAAAGATGCTTAGTTGTCAGGACGGTACGTTTGGACAGTCACATACCAGTCAGCGAGGATTAACATTTATGCACAGCATGTTTTAGTCCGCAAATCAGCTCCTGTTAGGATTGCAGCTCAGTCTAAAAAGGCATTTCAGAGAGTTCCAAATGCCAATGTCAAGGTAAACTGCCAGTAAAATGTGTGCTGGATTCACTTTAATGTTGTGAGTGTTTTGAAAATAAACGTGCACGACCGTTCCTGAAGCAGCCTGGTAACAGTTACATCCCCTGCTAACCCTTCCGCGAGCTCCTCCAGGGCAGGGATGCCATCGCCTTCCTGTTCCTAGCACATTCCAGCTACAAAATAAATGACAATTCACCCATCTAAGTTTTTGAGTGAATCACATATGAAAGTAAAATGTTCATGAACTGCCAAGTGAAAAAGGCAGAAAGTAAGGTTAACTTAATTAAGATTCTTAGATATTTGTTTGCTATCAATTCATTTCACTGAAAAACTATTTGAAGATAAATAGAGATAAATAGAGTACCAATACTCTATTTATGTCCTACCTGAAAGAGATCAAAATTTAAAGAACGACTACCAATGCAAACAAGTATGAATGGTACAAAAAATATGCCTTTTATCCTGTGAGTGTGGTCACAGCTATTAAATAAAGCCTGTATGGGGGAGGGGGCAGGGAGGTTTTCTCAGGGTGCCTGGTTTCACTGTTTCCTTTCTGGACCATGAAATACTCAGTTCAACTGTGAGTGAGTGAACACACTAAGCCTTGTTTCCTTGCAGCCAGTTTTAATCATCTGTCTACCTAACTGGTGAATTATTTCAAGTGCCTTTATTTCCCTGATGTTTAATCATTTTGGGGCCAAATAACTTCATGAGGTAGTCTAACAGAAAAAAAACAAGTAAGTTAGTATTGTTAAGAACTCTAGCAAGTCCTAGGACTAGAAAGGAGATTAAAAAATAAAAATTTAGATACAAGAGCATTTAAATTATTCATGCTAATTTGATTAATATACTATTGAAGATATATATACACACACAAATATTCTGATTTGTTGTACGATGGAAAACTGAAACCTGGATATATGGTAGTCCATCTGTCCTGTGCATTTCCGTTCTCTAAATCACAGATTCTACGTACTGAGTACCACCCAATTTCCATTACGTTCAACATCCTTATGATTTTAATGTTAACAAATCCTGAATGGAAGGTCATCAACTTATGAAATCATTTTTGTTTGGTTCAAAAACCAAATGAGCAAACAGGCACATTTATTTCATACGAGTCATACTCTGAACCTACAATGCAAAAGTAAAAGACTAACGTGCACTTAATATGTATTTCAAGTCTTTGTAACAAAAAGAAAAATCATTACAAAATTTAGGAGCATGACATCATGTCACCAGAGATAAAGCTGAGTAGACAATGGCCTCCCTGTTCTAGCTAGAAAGATCTGACTATTGAGTCTTTTTTTTCCTTTTTGACTACTGAGTCTTAAAGGGTAAAGTAGAATAAGTTGCAAACAGAACATCTCCTTATACTCAACAGTTTCACTAACAAAGATTCAAAGTACAGACACTTTCCCTATCATTGATAACATTTCAGTACTAACACTGGCAGTTTAATAATGGTGATAAAAACTACACATTGATTTATCTCGACAGTTTAAAAAATAAAGAATAATTATAAAATACAAAACTAGCTTACTTCAGGAAGAATTAAACATCGAATTTAAGACCCATTTCTGCTTCAGAAAGAAAGTTAACAGGAAAATGGATTTGTGATTTTCAATTTCTGGCCCAAATCTGCCATACATTCTAAATAAATTACCTATACCTCAACAAATACCATAAAAACTGATAGCAGTACAAGAGCAAAGCCATCTGTTTCTCTAGCGTGCCCAGTGAAAAGAAAGAAGGCAAGGAACGAGCGGTATAAGTAGGAGAAGCGACGAGCCCAGGGTCGGGCTGCAACCTGGGCCAGAGAGGCTGCAGACACGTGAGGAGCAAGGACAACACAGCACCTTCCACATGCACCCCGGGGCTCTGAAACCACCTGTTTGGTCTTGGGGCTTTTTTACTCTTTAAGTATAGCACTCTATACTTCCTAAAAAAGATGCTTAAAAAGACATTAAAAATAATAAAATTCAGTTATTCAGGAGAGGTACTTGGATTTATATTTAGGGGACAACAAAATGATATTTGAAAAAGTGTATATTTATATTTAACTCTGAAAGAAGGCATAACATGTTAATATAAGTTTTTATAACTTTCAGGCCAGTCTTAAATATTTTTGACTCTTTGACTAAGTGTTCATTACAGACATGACTACCCTAACTAGAAAGCCACCTGACAGCCCTGTATGAATTTTGCTAGACCAAAGACTTGCACAGCTGGGGGAGGAAAAAAGCAACCATTTATACTTACTAAGAAAAGCAAACATTTACTTCAAATTGCAGTATAGGCTTTTCAGTCACAAAAAGAAAGAAAAGAACAGTGATTTGACAGTGGTCACATCCTGTGCAAAAAACTTGAGATACAAAAATGGTAACACAAGGTATCAGAGCTGCTTACATTGCAGGAAAAAGGAAATACAGTAGGTAATATGGCACTCCTGGAAATCAATTTCTAAATCAAATAGAATGCCTTTGAAATGATTAAATTTATTTGTGTATTAGTAAGAAAGCCCCATCACCATAAATAGTACAATATTTAAAAATTAAAAAAAATATTTATATCTAAGATAGACAGTGTATTTGTATTGTTAGACCTCTTTAAGTGGTTTAGGTTTTGCCTGTTTTGTTTAAAATTAAATAAATGCCCATACACTTTATAAAGTTCCCCTCAATCTCAAAAGCCAATTTAAATCAAGGAATTTGTTATCAAAGTTGCATAATTTCATTTGGGACTGTCAGCACGTTAAAGTCTCCAATCAAGTCTTTAACATTAATGCTCATGTTTAGTCAATGAAAAGTTAAAAAGTTCTCAAATCTTCATTATCTTCTTGAATTTGCCCTTGTAAATGATCCTCAAACTGCAATTCCTAGTTTGCAAATAAAAGAATGCAATATGCATCATACTTCAAGAAAAGACGACGATGTTGAACTAACATGCTTCTGAATCTTTTCCCTGCTCCTTTCGACCTTCTTTATAATTTCTGCCACTATGCACACTGACGAGGTGAGACCCAAAAGAAACAGCAGATCTGCAAGAGAAAATAAATTGAGTTTTGTAATTCTTTGAAATGTATAGCTGCAAAGCTTAATAGCTTACATTTTTCTAACATTTTACCAGTTTTTGAAAGACATTGTTTTATAACTATTCCATGAGGTAGATAATCATCTTCAGTATAAAAGGAAGGAAGTCACGCTCAAAGGGATGCAGTGACTCATCCAAAGTCACACAGCTCTGAAGAGAACCCAAGTTCTCCGACTGCTATCCCTAAACCACAGACAACCTGGTAACTATAACCTTTAACAGCAATACAAGCAAGAGCTTCCTATTTAATAGATCACACAACCTTTTTAAAAAGGCTGTTCAGGCAGTGGTAACTAATTTGACTGAAAAATGCCTATCTAAACACCATTCAGAAACCGGTGCCTATTCCATCTGCAAGCCCAGAAGAACTCATCTTTAAACATCACGACCTCACAACAGTGTTCACACTAACTCATTCTTCACTGCTTGAAAAACTGCAGCTGTCTCCTGAAACTTATTGTAACCAATTTTTTTAAAGAAGAAGAGATATGAATGTGAAATTAAAATATAAACATTAAACTATAGTTCACTTTTACGGTAAACTTATAACAAAAAATCCAGTGAGACTGTATAACTCATTTCGTAAGTATTTAAATTAGCTTCAAAAAACACAAAATAGCATTACCATAAAATACATCAGTACTCACACTTATATAGAAAAATTAATTTTTAAATGTACAATATTATATTTAATGCACAGTATATGCAAGAATAATGTCCATCTTCCACATAATCTTAATAAAATATTCTGCTTTTAGGATCAGGCTGTTATTCGATTAAAATAAGAATTACAAATTAGCAATTAACAACAATGAAATATTAGTTTAAATATCAAAATTATAATTTTATAGAAAAGCAATTTGGTTTTTAGTGAGCTTAAAACTAGTTTTTTCTTCACATAAGACTGAAAAGTTATAAACTACAATGACTCTTTAAGAAGTTTTGATTTGCTGTATTTCAAAATAACCAAATATGATTTTGACAATAACCTATAAAAATTAGAAAACAAATAATAAACCCAGAGTTAGGAGAGTATCTCCCCTAAACTCCCAGTGAAAACACAGAGCAGACTCCTTATTCAATCAAGTCGGTAACTTTTCTTATTTCACTTTTTAGAAGAAAATTTTTTTCAGAATCAATGCATTAGATAATACTTACAATTCATCTAAAATATATAAATTATAAAGAACATTTGCTTTACCCAGTATACTTAGGCTCTCAGTCTGAAAAACCTTCTGAAGTGGAGGGAAGTAAATAACTAATAACTGTCCCATGATGGATCCAAGAACTGCGTAGCAAAACATTTTATTACTGCAGAGTCCGATCTCAAACACAGACTTGGTCTGTTGGCAGAGCAGAATTCGATTATTACTCCTTGGTCAAAGAAACAACTACTTTATTATTACAGTCACCTCTAATTTTTAATAAGCTGGATGGAATTCTACAATGGCAGTTAAAATGTCCTAAGCTTTGCCATGCTGATGGAAGTAACAAGAAAAGATTAATATACAAAAAAAATCGTTCTTGCACTTCTAATAGGAGACTAATACCATCTTAACAGAACCAATGAGGTCTGCCCTATGCTTGGATAATGTTAACCTGAAAATATCCAGATAATAAGAGAATGGAAAGAACAAAGATCAGGTGAAAACACCTGTGATTTACTTTGATTTTCTGGTCAAAGATAAGGCTTATCTTCCCAAATGCCCCATCCCTATTATGACACGTGTCTGTAGGCACAGGTCTGTAGGAAAGCTGCGTCTGAGGCTATCATCTATGACGACGAAATCAAGGAAAGCTACACACCCATAATCCTTGCCTGCTTACAATCAGAAAGTGCTCTACCCAAGTGAATCAATCAGCATACCTGGGATCTGGAACTTAGTGCATTGAACATGTCGAAAAACACAAAGCATGTGAAGGTCATTGTTGTGTCTCGGGGTGTTATCACATTGTCTCGCAGCTGACAAGAAAAAAAATGATTGTCAGTGGCTGAATTTAATGGGCAAATACCACACGTTTTTAAATGGCTAACATTTCCTTTCCATTTAGATAAAAATACCTTAAGTCTTATGATATAAAAACATAAGCTACCTAAATTTCCTATATGCCATTTAAATAAGTCTCCTAATGAATAGCTATAGTCACCACAAAGTAAAAAGTCTTCTCACCAACCATATAATGGGTATTAAAACAACTTTCATTGTGATGACCATAAAGTAGCTACATTAAAGACTCAGATTTTCTAACATCTCCCTAATTTTCATATATTTTTATTGTATCTGATAATCTTTGCAGATCTAAATTAGTTTAATAAATAAATCTGAAATTCCAATAATCCACAAAGACCAAAATCAAACTATGTTTAAATGTTTTTATTATCACCCTGACTGGTATGGCTCACTGGGCATCAACCCACAAAGCGAAGGGTCACCGGTTCAATTCCTGGTTGGGGCACATGCCTGAATTATGGGCCAAGTCCCTGGGTTAGGGTGTGCAGAAGGAAACCAATCAATGTTTCTCTCCCCCAAATTGATGTTTCTCTCCCTCTCTTTCTCCCTTCCTTCCCCTTGCTCTAAAAATAAATAAATACATCCTTTTAAAGAAATAAAAATGTTTTTATTATCAAATTTTTCAAAGAGCTCTCCTAACTTTTCAGCCTTCCATGTAACACACGAAAATAACTGAGTCCTATCATACAAAATAAATGTTAATAAAACAGCTTATCTAATGACTATACCTCCCTCCAGAAGACAAACAAAGTCCCGCAAACAATGATTATTGATGAAACAAGTATTTTAAGTATAAGGTTTTTGGTCAAAATGCTGTCCTTCCAGTTGCGTGGAGGTTTACGAATGACATCTTTATCCACTGGTTCTACTCCAAGGCTTCAAAACAAACAGAAAAGTGAATTACTTTAAAGTTTTTAGGTTTGGGATTTGTTACTTTCAAGTCTGATTAACTTCAATTATCCAGAAAACTAAATGCTTTCTTATAAAAATAAAGTGTTGAATTATAAAAGAAACCTTGGCTATGGTTACTTGAACATAACCACAAATTTTACCACTCTTTCTTCTTTTACCCTTATCTATTTGGCACAGTTTAATAGGAGATTAAGAGTCCAATTTCAAAAAGTTGTCCAATCTCATTTACTTACAAGTTTACTTATTTCAAATGTGGCCTGAAATACATGACCTACCAACTGGACTTTGAAATATCTTTCATGCAAGCAGGTTTCAACTAGGAGGATCTGTTGTAATGGCCACTGACAAGTATTACTCAACTACTCTTTATACTGGCTAGTGGGATCTATGGCCCCATTATTACAAAATGAAATACCTAGATGCTTAGGTCCTTTCATACTTCCCCTAAGTCTCTAACACTGGTAAAAAAATCTAGCTGATAACACTAAACTCACAGATTTCCCTACTACATCCAATTATTAGAAACCAAAAGGTCAATTCCTCAGGGCAGAGACTGCCCCGATCTGTTCTCAGGGAAGGCTGGGCACTGGACACAGGGTAAAGGCTCAGCTCCGTGAGGGACGAGTAAGCACCCAGAGAAAATAAATGACATAAACACATCACACAATTTACAACAAACATGTTGATGCAAAGATTTCTAACGTTACCTATGAATCAAGTCTTAAAACTCAATTATCAGGATGTCATACTTTCCTTATCTTTCTAGTTTATGCATCAAAAAACTCTTACCTCTGAGCTGGAGGCCCATCCATGATGATATTGATCCATAAAATCTGCATGGCATTGAGAGGATTGGGAAAGTTCATTAATGTAGCCAATGAGATTAAAGTTAATGCTGCTATACTCCTGTTGAAAAAAGTCATTTAAAAAAATCTGTCAGCTTAGTACAATTCTACTAATTTAAGATATCACTTTTTTAGCATTAAAAAATCTCATGTTACTACCATGCTTTTAAAGGAACCCTATATTTCTAAGCACATTTTGAAACCAGGAGCTAACTCTTCCAATCTACAGCATTTTAATAAAGAATCTTCAAGATGTTTACATAACAACAAGAAACAGAGGAAGATTCTTTAAATTGAGTTCAGAGTAGCTGTTGCTATACAACAACAATTTCTACAATATTTTGGTAACTTTTTTTGACTACAGAAAAGCCCTTTTATTTTGGAAAAATATACCAAAAGGAAACACTAAGATATGACATGCCTCAGTTACTTCAGGAACCATTAAATAAACCACACAGGCTTCTACACTAGGACGGGGACAGAGACACCTAAGATTCGCATTAAGAATCTATTAACCACACCATTACTAATTTTTGAATTTACTTTCATTTGGAAAATTTATGGAACAACCCGCAGAAAGAGAGTCCAGAAGCTTCTAAGCATTGTGCTTGAATTATAATATTCACATAATTTATCTATAAGACTCATGGTGACAAACTTCTTACAGACTTACGTGCTCAGCTGGAATCTAACAAAATTTTTAATGTTATTATAAATCCCTTTACCCTCTTCAATTGCAGACCTAAAATTTAAAAAAAAGTGAGAAAATATTATTACACAAAAATAAAGATATCTATACTAAAACACTAATTTTGAAAACAAATTTCCAATTGACACACACACATGGCTAAAATAATGTATTATTTTCTTCACATAATTAAGATTAGAACAAATATGGAAACATTATTCCAGCAAGAATTAAAGGAAAGCCTGATAATAAGCCCCACCTGAACTAATTTCACTCTACAATATTAAAATTATTATTATTAAAGGGCTATTTCAACATTAAAATCACATATTGTCTTTCTACATAACACACAATACTACACACTTATAATACTAAAACAATAATCTTCTGAACGCAAGTTTATTTTTCTTAAACACTCAAGACGCATGCATGGAGGTTAAATTAATGTATGTCAGGAAATAAATGGCAATGAGATATATAAGAATTACAGAATTTAAACTATTTTTGCTCCTATACGTAATTAGATAGAGCTAATTTTATATTATAAAATTATATAAGATTCATGTAAATTATCTCATTCATTTGGTTGAATCTAAGAAAATAGGTTTTTTAAAAATAACTCCCCCTTTCTTCCAAGACTTTTATAAAATTCTAAGAATGGCAAGATAAATATCTTACATCCTTACAAGAGCTAGCAATTCTGAGTCCTGCGTTCCCACATGCTTCAGTCTAGGCCACCATGTAAGGTTAATGAAGCACCATGGGCATGTAAGTAGCATGCGTCACTGAAATGACTAAGACTCAGGTTGGCAGATAGGTGATTATCAAAAAAACAGGATTCAGGTGACTCCCACCTGAACACCGTGAAACTGACGCCACCACGTATTACATAAGAATCTTAAATCAATTAGAAACTGTGGCTGAAACACAGTTACTCTAACTTAGTAAGTTGTGTCATTGACAACATGAACAATTACTGACATAAGGTACGGATGTGAACTTGATTATTTTTAGTATTTATTATACAGCCATCCACATGCCTATTTCTGATAGCCTGAATTTAACTATAATAAAGACCCCACAGAGGCTCACTGCTGTACCACCACTCTTAAGGCCAGAAAAATGGGACTCCTGACTGGCAACCAGTAAACATTTCTTATGAATGGCCCTGCCATTTACTATGTCCTTTCCATTCCATACAGAACAATTTTCTCCAAAACTACATGCTACCCCATGAAATAAGATTAACTGATCTAGTAAAATAGTTTAATTCATCCAATGTTTAAATATTGCTCACTCTTTTCCCACACGAATTGTCTGGGGATGAAGTGGCAGAAAGGCTGGGAGAAGGTTCTCTGATACACAGCAAATAGTGAAATGAAACTTACATTATTGTTTGGAAATCATCATCCACCAGGATCATGTCAGCTGCCTCTTTGCAAACGTCTGTGCCAGTCTGACCCATTGCCACTCCGATGTCTGCAGCCTTCAGAGCAACTGCGTCATTTACTCCATCTCCTGTCATGGCTACGACGGATCCATTCTTCTGTAAAGACTACAGGGGAGGAGGGAGGGAGGGGTCAGGGAGGAATTCTGATGAAAATGTTGCTTCTACAGAGATAAAGTGATAAACAAACCCTCTCTATTTTTTTCACATAATTAAGATTAGAAATGATATAGACCATCAAGTTTTCAATAAATGTCAATATACTGAGGTCTTAGACAAAGCTTTAAAAAGTGTCTTTCAATATCCCCAATGTTTGCAAACTGCATGTCTGAAGTCTAACCCACATTCGGTTACACAGAGCTCCTCGGGGCAGTCTCGCCTTCCTGGGGACACCCCGCAATGTCCGCAGACCATCCTGACTGCCACGACCTGGGGGCTGCTACTGACACCGAGAGGGCAGAGGTCGGGGAGGGTCCTAAGCATCCTACAGTACACAGGACGGCCCCTCACGACAAAGATTTATCCAGCCCAAAATGTCAATAGTGCTAAGGTTAAGATACCCTGAACTCATACAACACAAGGCTATGGTGATTAATAAATTCTGTCTATTAACTAATGGATACTATGTCAGTTGTGTTGTACACACACACACACACACATACACACACGCGTCTAACATATAAGAATATATACATATTCATACATATTACTATAGCCTTTTAACTATTTTTACATTTATAACATTTTTTTCTTGATGTGTTTGTTCAGTTTCTAAGGAATCACTGCTGCTCACACTGGGATGATCTGATGAGGGACCCCTGTCAGAACAGACTTCTATACTGTTCACCTGTTTAAAGTCGGTTGTATTTGCAGGTATCCAATTAAAGTTTTCTTTTACACCTTCCTCATGCGATTGCCCCACAGTACTTCTGACTTTAATGCTCTATCTACTATTCTTAGGAAGGCAAACATAATGAAAGACAAGAAGGAGCACTTTAGATATAAAGATTAAGCAATCTGATTCTTAGAGACCCACCTTAATAATTTTCATCTTGTGCCTTGGACTAGCTCTGTAAAATACTGCAACCTGTTAAAATAAAAGACACATCAAAAATCTTCAATGTTAAGAAATATCGGAATAACCCATATGCTTATAACTAACGATCTTTTTAAATTATGAATTTAAACTGTATGTCATCTGCCACAGAGATCAAGCTTAAGCAATATGCCACACGTCTGTTAAAACACTCATCTGACACAGTCATTTCAAACTTTCCAAAGGTACCACAGGAAATACACAATCTCTGAAGAGAAAACAGCCTTACTCTTGAAATGTTGCAGAGACAGAAAATGGGAAAATTCTCTTGCATCGGTTTCCTCACGACACCGGCACACAAGTGAAATGGCTGCTTCCCTTTGTTCTGTTTCAGCAGAGAGAAAGTACAGCCGCTTCTCTGTACCTACAAAGCACCCCCACCTTTTCTTTAAGTGCCAAGTGTCTGCTCATGCTCTTTTATGTAGGCTAATTCATTAGGATCTCTTCCACTATATCTCCAACTTCTTATATGATCTTATCTCTCCAAACCATGTAGTCAATCCCTTTTTATGCTCCCATCTCCTGTCTTCTGAAATCTTTTCTCTGTGCCCCAAAGTCAGTCATCAGTGACCAACAAACATCCCTTTTTCCGCATTGCTTTAACCCGATTTTTCCACAAAACATGGGCCATCTCTACAGTCCTCTCCAACAGTACAACCAGGAGATCCTAGAGGGGGACAGGTGCCCTCCATTCCCCCTTCTTCATTCATCAAACTGCAGAGGTCCAGCCTCCACGGGCCTCCGGGTCCCCGAAGGAGGAAGCAGTAGAGGCGAAGGGGTATGGACCCCACACCCTCAATGGAGTGCCGGGGGACAGGGGACGAATCCAGACACCCTCTCTCTGGAGTGCCGGGCCAGACTGACTCACCGAAAAAGTTTTTCTTTTTATAGGGAGGGTTTTACAGTCATGAGGAGAAACAGGTGCATGGCATAAATCATCAAGGCGGAAGAGAGCTAATACACAATCAACCAGTAAAAGTACAGAACATTTCAGATTTCAATTATGCTGAACAAAGAGGTTTATCAATCACATTGCTAAGAACAGTGTCAGGCACAAGGGGTGATTTGAAGGTTTGTGTACAAGTTAGTCTTTGTTTGTTGATGTTGAATAGTCTGAGTAACTAGGACTTTTTGGCTAATTATCTTGAGGGGGACTATTCTTTGTACCTGCTTGCATGTTTTTAGATTCTTATATGTAACTAAGACTTCTACCTTCCCTATTCATCCGGTCTTAACATTCCTGTCCAGGGTAAGGGAGGGGTAGTGATTCTAACAAATCTTGAGCTTTCAAGTGGTAACGGCTCAGGAGGCGTCCTTAGCAACAGCTTCCTTAAGTGGTCTGGCAGCAAAGTTTCATTTAACCCTTCCATGTGGGGAAAATAGCCAGTATTAGATTTACTAGGGGCTTTTTGTGGTCAGCAAGTCATTCTACACAAAATCGTAAGAACTGTGCTATTTCTCAGTAGTAAAGTACCAATATCTAAAACTCCTATCACCAATTATTAGCAAAAGTAAGCATGTAAGGAGAAGTACACAGGAGATCCAGCCAAGTCACTTCTGCTGCGCAGACGCGTCTCATCCATCCTGACTGTGGCAAGGATCGGGTGCAGGTCGGCTCCCAACATCAAACCTCAGTTCTGAAGGCCACAGGAGACTACACTTCCCTGTAACTGCAAGCATCCGCTGCTCCAGAAACCTGGACGTCTGCCTTACTGTCGCTCTCTTCAACAACACTCTCAAGCCAAGGCGATTTTAATAGCCATATAATACACCATTCTCTTTCCTACTTTCCTAGAGGGTTCACTCATACTACTTTTCTCTCCTCGCACTTTCAACTGATCCTTTTCACCAACCTCACTCTCAGCTACAAACCTTGTTTCCTATTTCAAAGAAAACAAAATCAGACAAGAACTATCATAATTCCCACCATCCAGTATCTATCTCCAGGCACCATCCTTTCTTTCTCTCCTTTTACTAACGTAAAGCTGAACACTCACTTAAGTGTTCTGCATGTGGGTACATAATGTAACAGGGTGCAGCCAGGGGGGCCCCCAAATAGGGATTTGTAATGGGGTTCAGAACTCAGGGTGTCCAGGAAATATTTAAAAATATATAGGATGTCTTCACCCCTACCAGTCTGAACTGGGGGATGGGACACACAGAGCAGAGCCACTGACGGCTGTTCAGTTTTGAGAGAAGGGGACCACGCAGCTTTGGAGAAGGGGGACCCACGTAGCTTTGGGGCTCCCTTTGCCACGCAGCTTAGGAAGCTGGAAAGCAAGATGCAGAGCTCTCTCTTAGCAATTTGGAAGAATGTAGGAGAGACGGTGCAGAAAGGAAAGAGCTGAAAAGACCCTTGCTGGTGGGCCATGAGAAAGCGCCACGCAGTTTGGACTAAGAACTGGAGATGGTGGCGGCAACACAGCTGATGGTGCTGGGAACCGAGGGAGGCCTGCCAGCCGAGCAAGAATTACAGGGAAGAACGGGGGGCTACCTGGGCCACAGACTTCTATTTCTTCTCCTTAGATACAGTACCCTAGACTGGGCAAAGGGGAGAAGGAAGGACTGTGTGTGTTTGTGGGTGTTTTAAGGGACTTTGGGATTTTAATGAAGACATTAAGTCATTACTCTTAAGTCTGTATAATTTTTGAATAAATAATTCCTTTCCTTTTCACCAATCTCTGACATTGAGAGTTATAATTCCCTGGAGATGGGCAAGGCAACCTAGTACAGGGGGTCCCCGAGAGAAAAGGGGGGTCCATTCAGTAATAGTATACCGTCCCTCCCCTCATGGGTCTGTTCAGTAACAATAACACTGCACAGAAATCTGTTCTTAAAACGCAAGGATGAACGGGTTAATCCTTTTAGTTGAGTAAAAATACTTAAACTTAATACACAAAATTACAGCCTAAAGAAATTAGACATTAAAAAACCCTAGAATTGAGTAAAAACTAAACAACATCACTATGTCACAGAGCTAGGATTAAACTGGAGGGTAATTGAATTTCACCTATTAATGATCATTTCACACTTACGTCTGTTTCTTTACCCAGAAAAAGGGAATACACTGGTTAGAGGGAAGCACTGAGTAAAACCACTGTAGCACAAGCGGGGAGATAGGATGAGGACGACAGCATATGGTAAAAGGACAGCGGGAAGGAAGTAGAACTTTGTCAGAAAAGGAGAGAGTTGAGGGAATAACATGAGAGGAAAAGATAAAAATCATTAAAGGGAGGGGAGAAAGGCTACGCATTTTCAGAAGCAATTTGTAAAAGGATTTCTCTCTTCTCACGGGTACTTATTTTTCAGTGTCATATTTGTGGTCAGTGTTCAACAGCTCTTTTGATCAACATTAACAAACAAGTTGCACTAGGAAAAGAAAATTTTGAAACAGAAAGTAGGAAAATATTAGACAGCTTAATTTTAAAAAACATTCCCAGCATTAAAATAACCTGCCAAAGGTCCCCAAATCTTCCAAGACATATAAAAAGTTACCTGCTGCATTGAAGAAAAAAATGGTGACTAAAATAAATATTTACAACCCACCAAAAATTAAACAGCACACAAATTGGGATTACATTAAGGGAACTTGGTTAGTAGTTTTGATAGAAATACAAATGCAGGTACTGCTATAAAAAACAAAAAAATGAAAAAGGATGTCCACATCTAATGATGGGAACTGTAGAACAAACTGTAAGAAATCATAAACAAAAACAATGAGAACTCCCAGATGTATTTTATAAATAATTATGCAAAATTCAGCTTTTATACTACTTTTTAATTGGCTCCAAGTCAAAAGGACACAGCAATGTTGAGAGATCAGAAATGTGTGGTTAAATTATGGAAAGGGAAAATTGAAAAGCATTTTAATAAGGAACAGAAATTAATATGATTTAGTACATGTGGAAAAAATCTCAGTGAGCTGACAATTTAGAAAAGTTTTGTTCTTAACACTAATAAATGAAAAGCTATTCGAACTGACCTGAAGTAAAAGCATGAGACCGAGAGCCCGTGTTGGCTGTAAGAGAGCTATGTAGACACAAGTGGGAGGGCGGGGAGCTGGGGTGAGGGGCAGGGTGCCCAGCTAAGCTCAAAGGACTACAAAAATACATTAATAGTATCTGGAGAAAAAAAAAGACTTAGGTATTCAAAAGACATGAAATACCTGAAAGAAAACCCTGATATTTATGAAATTTCTCTTCGGAGTAGGACAACAGAAAGCAATTCAATGAATGAACTTTTCACTAGGCTTATGTTTTTTATTTTTATTTTTTTAGTTTCTTTGAAACAGTATGAAGGTAGCTACCTAATCCATTAATGCACAAAAACTCTTTTTGGAAAAGATCAATGACATAATTTGTCCAAGCTAATGATGTAAACTGTAATTCGCTCCTTCCTTGTCTACCTACTTTTAGGTTGGTTTTCAGATCATTAGCATTTGTTATCACAGCCAGAGAGTGAACTGAAGAAAGTAAATTAAAATTTAAATTAAAAAAAACAATAGAATAAAATAATAAAATAAAATTTTAATTTGTTAGTTTCATTACTTGTTAGCATTTCTGGGAAAAGATCTGGAAGAAAGAGGTGAGCAAAGGTCAAATGAGAAAAATGTTTAATTGACTGCAGATTTCACACATATTTATTAATGTACAGTCTGTCCCAATATTCCCAAGGAACCAGTCGCATTCAGATATGAAAACACATTTTCCACTAAACCTAAAACAAAGCAAACACCCACGCTTATCGCACAGGCTCTGAAAACACCATTCATGAGTGTGTCTGGAGCTTGAAAAAGAGAAAAAGAAAACACAAAAGAGCAAAACTGCATTTCTAATAGAAACTACATCCAAACTCTAACTGCAAGTGAGGCTGGAGGTGTAGGAACTTAATGCTCCTGTATGAAATGCAGTTTGTGGAAACAGAAACTAAAAGCTTTTCAGAGGGCAATTCGTCAATACGTGCTAAGAGCTTTACAAATGTGTTGACCATCAGTCTTATCACTTCACACATAGGAATTTATTCTACAGAAATAATCAGAGTTGGACACAAAGT